>APFE031081704.1:1461-85277 GCA_000404065.3 Pinus taeda | reverse complement strand
TTTCTCAATTTTTGACAGGGTACGCAGGCAGCCTGTTTGCACAGGTGCGTGCACGCTCTGTGTACAAAGCTGCAGTGCGTACAGGTACGCACTGTGCTCAACTCAGAGGGTGCGTACTACTGAAAATTTAAGAAAAACTAAAATCTAAATTAACTCTAAGCTAGCCCACCCAAATACACAGTCAAACAGCCAAAAACCAAAAAGGAAATGACTCTTTTCAGATCAAGGTGTCACACAAAGGAAAAATCATTCACATTAATGGATCCCCAGTGGAGTCACCAATTTGTCGTGCGAAAAGAGTTAATCTTGCGGACAAAACCAACCTCCCTAGAAGCATAAGACTTTCTAGTGACAAACAAGACAATTAAGAGCAATCCTTCTCTAAACATGCATTTACCATACAAGAAATCAAGTGTTTAGATCCTAACTGTAGTCCAACGATGTTGTAGTAGTCCAGCCTCGTCGATCCGGATGAGCTCCTCCTTCACTTCGAAACCTGCATTCACTAACAATCAAACGATTACATAGCACCTGAATATCCCATAAAATAAAAAATATTCAACATATAGACCAAGGAGTATATGAAACAACTCATTAATAACAAATTGTTGAGAAGAATGGACTTATTTGTATTAATAGGAAACAAAAGAAACCATTACAACCTGAGCCTTGGTTTTGTGCAAGTTCCTCCCAGGGTCCAGCAAGAGTTTTCCTTTACTTTGATAAGCTCACCCACTTCCAAATGAAACAAGAAAGGATGGGAATCTCTCCTCACAAGCTTCTACAAGGAAGTCCTAATTCCAGCAGCATCTACCCTTTGGAATGTTCAGCTTTCAACCTCCACTCCTCTGGCCCAATGCCTGTATTTATAGTGTTCTAGAGGAAGTTAATCAGGTCCAACATCAATGGGATACTCCCTCTTTTGGATGGGGTGGCTCCTCTCTTGATGGGATAAGTTCCTCTATCATAGGGATGCATGAACCATCTGGAGGCGCTCAATACACGTCAAACACTCTTCTAGAAAGCTCTAGAAGTGACCACAAGTAACTTTTTTAAGATGAAACTCGCGCCTTTTGACCTTATAGGAGTACGCACCCATCCTTTGACTTACAGAGCGTACAAGTACGCAGGTACAATGAGCTTGGGATGCGTACATGCAGGCAAGGTAGAGAGAACCTGCATACCCAGAGATAAACATGTTTTTTAATGACTTTCTCTCTTTCTTGAAGTTTGACATGGAGAGCAGAGATATAAGGCTTGACAAGGAGGATAGTATGACTGTTGATGGAGCCATACTAACTACAGATAGTCATGGTGACAAATTTTAGTGTAACAGCTCTAGTTGAGCATACGAAGAAATCGAAGCACCAGGTCTATATTGAGGAATCCAGAGTCATTTCTAGGGTTGATCATTTCCACCATATGAAGCATAGGGAGGTTATTGAGATTGAGAGGCATGCTATAAATCTCAACATAGATGATGGTTGGAAATTGAGTCAGAGTTGGTGTGGAGCTATAAAAAGGGTCTCTTTCACCTCTAATTACCTCACGTTAATATGTCAATCCGGGAACATTTTGTTATTTCAAAGAGTGTCTCAGTCTGAGGCTATCATTTGCTAGAGTAATGCTAATAGCACAGTGTTTGAAAATACAAGGGTAAATGGATGCTTGTTTATAACTTAACTACTTGAAAATATTAAATCACACATTCATAAAACTAAGCAATTTATTAGTCAAGGGTTTGGTAGCAACAACCCATCCCTTTGGAAACTGATGGAAAAGGAAATCAAAGAACAGATCATGGAACTGGGAGCCAGACAGTGGATATCAATGCTCACTATAGCCTGAGGTTGTTATTCACACCAATAACAAGGAATGGAATGGCAGATAAGAAATGGAACAACAATTAAGAAATCGAACAACAAATCTGAAATGGAACAGCAAATCTAAAATGGAATAGCAAACCTGAAATGGAACAGCAAGTCTGAAATGGAACAGTAGTTAAGAAATAGAACAACAACTAAGTCTAACAAGTAGTAGTATCTTAGTCTATCAGATCAAATGCATTAATCGTAATCTACAGGAATCAAACGACAATCCTTCACTCTTAAGGATGGATTGAATAACACACACAAATGGAACAACATTGATTACTGATAACTTATGGAACAACGCTTGAAAACCATACGTACACACAACACACTTAAATAGTAATCTGATCTAGTGATCACCTCAGTTAGAAAGAATATGATTGCATTTCAAGATAGAACAACATTACTCATAAATCCAACAATCGCATAAAACATAACTTCCAAGATGAATTCCATAATGTTAATGAACAAGTGCACAACACAAAGGCTCTGTAATGGAACAACAACAATATTCTGTAAAGGCTAGTAGTTATATCAACACCTAAAAGAGCAGTAATATGATGCAGAGTCAATACAATAGTTCTGTCTTTAGAAGCCTTAATAAATTAAACATAACAAAGCATGTGATGTAAACTTATAAAACACATTAGATTACCAAGTAACGTTGATAAGAAAACCATGCAAAAACCAAGCGTAATGGTACAAGAGCAAGTGTCCTCCAGGGCCGGGCCCTTAGCCTCCTGGGGTACACCACTTGAAGTTATTACAGCCTCAAAGATGAAAGAGTAACCAAGTTTGTATTAATGCATAAAGTAAAATTAAAGTAGAGCAGTTCTTAACAAGATTCGATGATCACAATTTTGATCTTAAAAGAAATTACATAAAAGCATAACAACATCTAACTCTCTCCTCCCAAGCTAACAGCACTGCCCCTTTTATAAGGGTGACGACGGAGATATCTAAGTGCAGAAATAGATAAAACTGCGATCCCTCAGGATCAAGGATCCCGAGGGATTCGCCAAACCGTTAGTCCTCAGTCATTTCTTTTCTTTTTTGTGCCGAGCTGATATCTCCACTTCCTTTCTCAGGCTGATTCGCTTTGATCTTGTTTGCATACGATCTCCTGTCAAAGGGACATGGGTTAACCTGTCCTTGTCTTTTCCTTTGGAAAGACAACTTCTCGTTTTTCCTCCATCCTGCATAAGGAAATGACAATTATCAGCGTTTTCGTCTTTCATATTAATCTCACATGTTTTATTACAATTCTTTATCATTTTCTAAGTTCATGATGCAAAAAGGTTTGTAAATTCTAATGAAAAGACGTTGAAATAATCATCAAAAACATACCTTGTTTAGTACTCCACACACCCCCCTGCTTACCCTTTTTCATGCCCTCATGAAAATGTTGTAGTTGATGTGTAAGGCAGTGAGTGAGTAGGCTAGAGTTAGAATCTCATGTGAAGGCCTACAGCCATGACGTGTAACTAGGTATTCAAAGAAATGGCCTATCTGACCCTCAGGCATCTCATACAAGGCTTGGTATCCGGGTGTAGGGTGCCAAATAATTAGACTCCAGAACCTATATCCTAACAGGATGGCCCTGCCCTCAAAATTATTTTGCCATAGAGGTGCAAGAAGTTGGCAGCTAATTTAAAATTCTCATACTTAAATGGTTCCTGAGCTGGATATTCGAATTAGATATTTGATACCGGAATTTAGTTGCATCAATGGTAGGGTCTTTGATAGAGAAAAATTATTCTAATTCCTACCGAATGATTGCTTCATGCATGGGTCCTAATGCTTCAATTACACCTGGAGTCTTCATGAGGTTTCTATGTTTTCTCCATAACTGTACTGGATCCCTAGGCTCAGCTCTTATCCATAAATTTAATCCGTTTTCTTGTCTTTGGAAAGCATTATAGGCTTTGAGCCATTTAATTTCATTAACCCCAAATGAAATAAATGCCTATAATTGGATATCTCCAACAAAAGGGCTAGGGTTCAGCGTGGTCTCCTATTCTAGTACAAGGTTATGTAAATAAAACTCACATAGTAGTCTCTGAACTTTTACCTCATAGTGCTTACAACAGTTTATAAAATCATTGATGGTGTTAATTTGTATGGGAGCAACTACTTTAACAGCCTTTATTTTCAATTACAAATATCTTTCCATTAAAAACAAGGCATAATTCTTAGCAGGGGCTCTACATGCTAGGACATCATTGTATAAAGAACATAAGGTATCCATCTGCTTGATAAGTACATCTAATCTATGAGTTACCTTCACGACTTTCTCTTGTTCCCTTCGCCACCCTTCAAAGGCCTGGCTTTCAGATAGTTTGATGTTCCTAAGCTGCTGCTGTAGCTCTTCATACTTTTCTCGAGGGACCATTTGCTCTCTAAGCTTTTCTGCTTCCTACTGAGCTTGCTTCAAACCATTTTGTAGGGTTACCATTTTTGGATCTCTTTTCCATGTGGCAGTGGAGGCTAGGAGTTTTACCTGAACTTTCCTACTGTATTTCTTTGAGTTCATAACCCTTATCACTCCCGAAAGTGGTGCCTCCATCTGAATTTCCTTGTCATGGGTCAACATCTCATCCATTTCTATCTTAACATGAATATCAATCCATTGTTGTTCCTTTTCAATTGGAACATCAGTCTATTTCTTAGCATCATTTGGAACAATAGCTTGGCTTTCGATAGGGTTTTGAATAGGAGGATGGATTCTAGTCCTCCGCCCCTTTGCCTTGAGGGGTTTTGCTGGAGTGGTCACATTTTTCCTTCCCGAAGTTCTTTTTACCGTTTGCCTTGCTTTTAGAATCCTAATCTGTTGGTGGAGCTGGACTATTATGTTCAGCAATCTCTGTTGTTCCTTTCGCAATTCCCTAATTTCCGCAATTTCCTTAGAAGGAACAGCAGGTTGTTCACTATGGCCTGGACTGTGACTAATTTCCTGATTTTCTTCCTGGGGTGTTTCTTCACTGTTTTACTCTGGCTGTTATGGGGCAAGATACCTAACTGGTTCTGTTATTTCTTGGGTGACTTCTTTTTCTACCCTTGTTTCCTCCAGAATTTCTTCTGGTGTCTTCTGATTAGGAATGGATTGTTCCTGTTCAGCATCTCCTATCATCTTTTCATCATGAACAGGTAGATTCTCTTCTTCTTCCTTCTTTACATGTGATTCTTCAGGTGCATTTTCCTCCTGGGGTTTTTCTTTGGCATGGAAGTCTGATGGACTGGAAGGTTGACAATATTCGCCCATATTGGCCAAAACTTTGGCCAATTCATCTTCTCCCAATGGGTCTTGCAATGGGCTACCTTCCTATTGTTCCATTTCCTCCTCCTGCTCAGATTGCTCGGCTTCTTCAGATTGCTTGGCTTCTTCTTATTTTTCTCCTTCTTCTTTAGCTTGCTCGACTTCTTCCTCTTTTTCTTCTTTTTCTTCTTCTTCTTCTTCAGATTGCTCTGCCTCTTCTTCTTTTTCTTCTTCTTCTTCTTCTTCAGATTGCTCTGCCTATTCTTTCTTTTCTTCTTCCTCCTCTTCCTTCATTTCTTTCTCATTGTCTTCCTCTTCTGGCCATGGGAGTTGCTCATCTTCTATTTCTACCGGCTGGCTGGTGCTTTCTTGGGGCTTCTCCATCCTCCCTCGTAGCTGTGCTAGCCAGACCGATTTCCTGCATTTTTTTGGCCGCTTGGGTGTACCGGTGGCATGTTTACATTTTGCCGATTTCCTGCATTTTTTTGGATGCTCGTGTGTACTGGTGACATGTTTCCGTTTTTCTGGACGCTCGGGTGTACTGGTGGCATGTTTACATTTTGGGGATGGTGTGTTCAATTCCCCATTTATTATGGCAATTAGCTCTTCCCAGTTGCTCTGCTGCTGGGTGAGGCTATGGCTGACTATCAACTGAATCAACCCATGATGAATAACAACTGACTCTACATGCTGTGCCTTTTTTATGCTCTGTGCAATGTCATGAAGTAATGAATTCAACAATGTAGGTAAATTTACAGAGCATTTTTGTTTTAGTACAGCTAAGAGTTTAAGATGTCATGGTCTTACCACGTCTTTTCTGCCCTCACAGGTGATTTAGCTTTGAATGGTCTTTGCCAATTCCTCCCACGGCTCTCCTAGTGCTACTGGCAGAACCCCCTTTCCTCTAATTGTCAGGCTCTAGCCTTCGTCCTGGAAGATTTCTATAATCTTCTGCAATCTCTCCTTCTTTAACGTCCATACAAGTCTAGTGGCTGGCAGTCCCAAGACTTCTATGATTATGTTGTTGGTGATTGCTATGCGTCTCCCCCTCACTGTGGAGTGATCCTCTTGCAAGTTCTGCAAGAATTCAATTGCCACAGTCTCGTTAGATTCCTGCAAGCGGTTGAGATAAGTTAGCCATCCTGCTCTTGCCAGGATTTCCCAGGTAGCAGCAGAGACTGTTAACACTTGCGGTTCTCTCTGAATCAATCTTCCTCCCATGGTTTCGCTGTAAACTCTCAATGGAATGGCAGTTGTTCGCGCTATTGAAACACAAAGAGGCCGACGGACACAAGACTCATTCAAACTCTAATGCTGTAGAGTATACAATGGAAATGGCTTTGAACAGCAAGTCATATAGAAAAAACTAAATAAAAAGAAATAGTATATCGTTGAGCCATGTTATACCCCAGTACACAACTTCCCCAATAGTGAGCTGACACGTAATCCAGGGAATGATGAGATTAACCTCCCCCCCCCACAATGTGATAGCCTGTCTCAGCCGTCAAATAAAGGAGCAACGCCCACTCTGTAATAGTCCTTAAGGAACAACATATGGAAATATGCCATGTTTACAAAAGTAGCAAATTACTGAAATCGAGGCGTAGAGTTGTGTCACTTAATGCGTAAGATACTGCGGTGATATGATGCAAGGTTGGGGATAAGACATTTGCCGTAAATAGAGAGTCTCATGTGGTCATTGTCAATTGTTCTGTTATGATTGGTGATAATATATATTCATGCATTGTATGGTTTGGGAAATAATATATAATTGATTACTAAGGCATAAGAAACAGAAGGGTGCTATTAACTTACCTATTGGTGTAAATAATGTGACTTCAATACCATTAACAGTGCTCTGCTTCCGACAGGTGTCCACAACCTTGGCAGAGTTGTTTATTTCACCCATGGAACCATGATCCTTTGTGTATGCTTAGGAAATGTTGTATAATGTCAAAATGTAGGCCATTATGCTGGCTTGGTGACTAGTTAGCCATAATGCCATTCACGACGAAGGAGCGAAAAGTGGGCAGGCCGGCTCGTGATGAGACCTCCTGTTCCAAGGGTTGTTTATTTGATATACCTTTTGGACCATATCCCTGGTGTGGTGGCCATAGTGGGAATGCCACTTCGCTTTCGTTCTCATGATCATGGTAGGTTGGCTCTTAATGAGACCCCCTATCCTGCATTTGACAACTTATAAGTCATGTTTTCTCTTTTTTCTTTCTTTTTCATAGAGTACTTTCCTTATTTATATATAAAGGGTGGTTCAACACTCCTTAATTGTATGAATGGTCGAAGAAGTATTAACATCTCAATAGGAAGATATTAACCCTTTGCTCTTATTTCTGAATAATAATCAAAGAGGATTAAAAGGGACCAACATGATAAAGATAACCAATCAAAGCAGAATTAGTAGAACAATGACAACAAAAGATGATGAATAAGTGTGTTCTTCCTTCTGTCCTCTTATCAATTCAGGGAAATTTCTTATAAAGATAGCGATTTATGATTGATTGATTTTAGTATGTTGTGATTTTGTATCCATTGCATAAGTGCATAATTGTATTCTAAAAGACTTGAAAGAATAGGAATAATAATGATCCTTAATTTAGAACAGCAAAAGGAACAAGTTGTGTGACAGGGAGAGCAAAAGCATGCAAGTGGTGTTCCTTTTGAGAAAAGGAACAACAAAAGACCACAAATGTTGTTCCTTTGGAAAAGGAACAACAAAAAACGCAAATGCCATTCCTTTGAAAAAGGAACAACAAAAAACATAGGTGTCATTCCTTTGGAAAAGGAACGGCAAAAATCGAAAATGTTGTTCCTTTAGAAAAGGAACAACAAAACACACCAATGTCGTTCCTTTGGAAAAGGAACAACAGAAATCGAAAATGTTATTCCTTTGAAAAAGAAACAGAAAAACACATAGAAATGTCATTCCTTTGGAAAAGGAATAGCAAAAATAAAAAGCGGTGTTCCTTTGGAAAAGGAACAGCAAAACAAGCAAATGTCGTTCCTTTGAAAAAGGAACAACAGAAATCGAAAATGATGTTTCTTTGGAAAATGAACAGCAAAAACACATAGATGTCGTTCCTTTGGAAAAGGAGTAGCAAAAACACATAGATGTCGTTCCTTTGGAAAAGGAGCAGCAAAGGTCAAAAATGTTGTTGCTTTGGAAAAGGAACAGCAAAAATACACAAATGTCGTTCCTTAGGAAAAGGAACAGCAGAAATGAAAAAAAGTGTTGTTCCTTTGGAAAAGGAACAACAAAAATTGAAAATGTTGTTCCTTTGGAAAAGGAACAACAAAAATACAGAAATGTCATTCCTTTGGAAAAGGAACAACAGAAATAAAAAAAATGTTGTTCTTTTGGAAAAGGAACAACAAAATACACAAATGTTGTTCCTTTGGAAAAGGAACAGAATAAATCAAAAAATGTTGTCCCTAAGGGAAAGAAATAGCAAAAATACACAAATGTCATTCCCTTGGAAAAGGAACAGCAGAAATCGAAAAAAATGATGTTCCTTTGGAAAAGGAACAACAGAACACAAAAATTAAGAAAAAAAACCAAATTACAGTAAAATGACGGCTGATCCAAAGGGGGTTGTTCTTTTGAAAAAGGAATAGCCAGAAGAAAATTTTGTTCTTTTGAAAAAAAAAGGAACAACAAAAATAGTAACAGCAAAAATTTGATTCAAAAATATGTACAAAAATGATTCAAGAAAAGAAATTATGTACAAACTGTAAAAAGAAATCAATTCCTTAATTAATTACAAGTGAGGAAGACTTCTCTTCCTCCCCCAAAATCTCCATATCTCAGTCTTGGCGTAGCTGCTGGTAGAAGGACTCCTGAGTGAGTGGTTTGCGATAGAGACGAACTCGGTGGCCATTTGCCTTGAAGGCATATCCAAAATTGTCAATAGTGATTAGAGTAAGGGTACCATTGTCATGTACCTTCTGGATTTTGTATGGTCCCTACCAACGAGTTTGGAGTTTCCCTGGGAAGTCTTGAAACCTAGAGTCGTACAAAAGAGCCCAGTATCCTTCATGGAAGACTTTATTTTTAATGAGAGCATCATGCCATTTGGCTCGCTGCTGCTGAATCAGGGCAGTGTTTTGAAGTGCAGAGAGCCTAATTTCGTCCAGATCATTGATCTATTATAATCGATTAATCTGTGACTCGGTTAGATCTAAGCTAACTTCCTGTGCTATTCGTAATGTTTGGCTTTCGAATTCTATGGGGAAAATGGGTTGTTTTCCAAACACTAGTTGATAAGGTGAGTAACTAGTGGTACTTCTCCATGTTGTTTTGTAAGCCCACAGCGCTTCAAGTAGTCTGGTAGCCCAATCATGTCTATGTGACACAACGGTTTTCGTTAGGATTGCTTCTATTATTTTATTGTTGCTTTCTACCTACCCGTTTGCCTGTGGGTGGTATGGAGTAGTGATTTTATGCTGGACATGATAGTTGTTGAGTGTTGCAGCTATTCTATTCCTAGCAAACTATGGTCCACCGTCTGTAATTATGTCTCTTGGAAGGCCATAACGTACAAATAGATGGAACATGAATTGTATGACAGAGTCCTCTGTAGCTCTTGGCAATGCCTCTGCTTCAACCCACTTGGTGACATATTTTTTTGCCACCAAAATATATGTTTTCTAGTTTGATGATGGGTTGATTGGTCCAACAAAATCAAGAGCCCGTCGCTCGAATGGTTCGATGACTAGCTGTGGTTTAAGAGGCATCTCATCAGACTGACCAAAGCGTCCTGGTCTCTAGAAATCGTCACAAGCTTGGACAAATTTCTTTGCATCTTTGAAAATTGTGGGCCAATAATACCCTGTTTGCAGCACCTTATGTCCAGTTCTGCGATCAGCGAAATGTCCACCACATGTTCCGTCATGGAAGGCTTTTAAAATGTCAAAGATTTCATCTTCTCGAATGCATCTCCTGATATGCATGCCTGCCCCTGTGTGGAACAAATAGCTCCTAATCCAAGAAAATCGAGTACTCTGCTCAATAATCTGTTTCCACTCATTAGGGGTTAGATGCTTTGGTAGTTTACCTACTACTAGATAATTGGCAACATCAGCATACCAAGGTGTTTGAACAACCACAACAAACAGATGCTCGTCTGGAAATTGATCTTCAACTGCTGCTGCATCAATTGGCTTTGGCATTCTTGAGAGAAAATCAGCTACAGGATTTTCTTTTCCAAGCCGATGCTTGATTGTAATATCAAATTCCTGCAATAAAATCAGCCATATAGTTATTCTGCCATTTGTGATAGGCTTGTTTTCTAAATATTTTATGGCAGAATTATCTGTGTACAAGATAATAGGATATCCAGTAATGTAATGTTTGAACTTATTGACAGCATGTATTACAGCTAGAATTTTTTTTTTCAGTAACAGTGTAGTTTAATTCAGCAGGGGATAAATTTTTGCTAATGTAACAAATTGCATATGGTTTTCTATCCTCTTCCTTCCCAAGGACCACTCCAATGGCTGTATCTGAGGCATCAGATGATATCTAGAATGGAAAATCCCAATTTGGTCCACGAAAGACTGGGCCTATGGATACGAGCTTTTTCATATCCTTGAAAGCACGTTCACATTTTTTTGTCCAAGGAAAATCGACGTTACCAGTTAATGCATACAAAGGTGCAACAATATGTGAATAATGTTCTATAAACCTCCTATAATAACCAAAAAATCCAAGAAAATTGTGTACCTTCATTTCAGTGGTAGGAGTGGGGATAAGCAAAAGTATTTGGATTGGCTAGGTCAACCTGAATGCCAGCTATTGAAATATAGTGTCCTAGGATAAGTCCTTCCATCATCATCATATAACATTTTTCATGGCTTAAACAAAGCCTGGCAGCAATGCAGCGTTGTAGGACTTTTTCTAGTGTATCCAGTGCTGGATCAAAATCATCTCCGTATGGTGTAAAGTCATCCATATATATTTAAATTCCTTCATTTATTAAGTCTACAAAAATGCTAAGTATAACCCTTTGGAATGTGGCAGGAGCATTGAATAAGCCAAAAGGTAAAACTCGGTAGGCAAATGTTCCCCAAGGACAATTAAAAATAGTTTTGTCTTGGTCTTTAGGGGAAATCTGTATCTAATTGTATCCATTGAATCCATCCAGAAAAGAAAAGAATTTCTTTCCTGCCAAAGTGTCTAATACTTGGTCGATGAATGGGAGAGGGAAGTGGTCTTTTTGTGTTGCTTTATTTAGCTCTCTGTAGTCCACACAGATTCTCCATTTCCCATTCTCTTTTGGTACCACCACAAGTAGAGAGACCCATTTACTATCAGAGATAGGGTAGATAAAATTAACATCTAAAAGTTTTTGAAGTTCAACTTTTACCACATCTTTTAGATGAGGATTTAGTCTCCTTTGAGGCTGTCGAACATGTCTCACATCTTTTTCTATGTAAATGTGGTGTGTACATAACTGGGGGTCAATTCCTTTCATATCAGGGTACTCCCATGCAAATGCTTCTTTATATTTCCTTAGCACATGGATGAGCTTCATTTCTTGTTCAGATGTGAGGTTTGCATTAATGTTTAAGGTTTCTTCTGGTTCAATTTCCTCAATTTTACTATTTGCAACATAGGTGACAGGTATTGTATGATCATGTGTATCTTTCAGAGGATCTTCTTCTAATTCATTATCAAATGCTTCTTTTATCATATGACATTGTGTGCGGGATGTGAGTTCAATTTGACTAATGAAATTATTAATGGCATCGTCTTCTATTTGGTCTTTGAAATCAAGTGCCTCTTGTATAGTTAATGGAGATCTAATGTTATCAGTAGGGTATGATACAGGGTGCCTATTAGTTTTAACTATTGTAACACTTGGTTGTGCTGGAGGATATAGAACTAAGTTTTTGATATATGTTCCTCTGGTTATGATCATATTTCCTTGCTGAAAGCCAATATAGGCATTGGTAGTGGTGAGTCAAGGTCTACCTAAAATCAATGGATGTCTATCAAGTCGGGTTTTAGATTTATTATCAGAAAATCAGTTGGATATTCCCAGGAGTCAATAGAGACCATGACATCATGTAGTGTGCCCTCTGGCCTAACCATAGATCGGTCAGCCAATTCTAGTAAGGTAGAGGTGGGTTCTACAGATGTAATGCCTAGCTTTTGGAAAGTAGTGGTTGTTAAGATATTGATTGCATCTCCTAGATCAACTAAGGCATTGGACATGGTCTAGCCATAAATTTGGATAGTTACTATTGGCTTTCCTGGGTTTTCGTATTTAATGGGTGTTTCTTTTCCTGTTAATAAGTCAGATAGAGTGCCGACTACTTGGACCCTTGGATTATTTGTTATATTCCTCCTTGTTTTCTTTATGCACAATTCTTTGATAGTTTTTACATATATCGGGATGTCTTGAATGGCTTGGAGGAATGGAATTTTTATGTACAAATTTTGTAATTCTTCCAGAATGTCAAAATCAGGATATTGTATAGGTCGAGGTATGACTAATTATTCTGGGAATGGGGGAGAGGATGTGGTTGCTTGATTATGAGTTTGTTATTTATTCACATCCTCTTCTTGTGACAGATGTTCTCTAGGTAACTAATTTTCAACTTGAACTGTCTTATCTCCCTCGGTTTCAATAATACGCCCAGATCTTAATTGAAGATCATTACACTCCCTCAGATCGGCTCCTACTTCTGGTGTTTCTATGATTTGGAGAGATTGGACCGGTCTGTTATTTGGATTGGGGTTGGGTTGGGCTAGGAGTTATGGTCTCAGATTAGACTGGGAATTTTGTTGTAAGGTTGCTAGTGTAGGTTTAGGGAGAGGAATGGTTCCTACTAGCTGATGCATTGGTCTCTACCAGTTTGTCTGCCAGGCTACACTTTGTGAAGTATGGGGAGTCCATTGTGGTGGGTATGCATTACTTTTCCAATATGGTGGGGGTGTAGGGAAGATTTGGCCAACCAAATTGGCTTTCCTGATTCAGTCACGGGTTTGCGGAAGGAAATGAATGTGGTTACTAGTTTGTAAATGGGGGTTGGAATTGACTTTACCACATATTATACTATTGAGCATTATATTGCGGAGGTTGAAAAGAAGAAGTTGGGTCTGGAAACATAACAGATTGTTGCGGTTTCCATGAACGACACTGGTTGAGCAAATACACCGATTCTGGCTCTTCTTCTGCTTCCTTATATACTTCTTTCAATCCAGGAAGTGAGGGACAGCTCTTCGTAAGGTGAACTTTTGTGCAGATGGCGCATGTTTAGACTGCAACGAGTGGATACTCCTTATGGCTATGCTTCTTCCTGCATTTGGGACAACAGATTGCCAAATTCAGTTCTACCTCCAATTGCTTCTGCTTGGCCTGCATAATATCAAGTTGTGTAGTTAGTGTCCCTAGTATATCAGTTTTAAAATTTTCCAATAAATTTCCAATTTCTACACGCATTACTCCTTCTATCGAGATTTTATTATCTCTTACAAACCGATCATGTTCTGCCGGTTTTACTCTTGTGCTGCCTCTCGAGCTCCTGATACATAAATCAATAATGTCAACACAATTTTCTTGATAAATATCTCCTTTTCCTATAATGTTTAATGTTTCGATCCATTATTCCTTCATGCCCCTTATTAATGTTGTTTTCAACACATTATCAGGTAAAGGCAATGATGCATAAGGAGATCTTTGTAGATTATACTGGGAATGTTCCACATACTCCTCTAATGTTTCATTTGGTCTAGCTATCATCTGGAATATTTTGTCCTTCAGTTCTCTAGACCTGCAATAGCCCTGATATTTTTTTAGAAAAGATTATTTCATTTGATCCAAGTTATTTATAACCCCGCCACCTAATCACATAAACCATCTTAAAACAGCCCCTTTTAGTGTAAAGGGAAACAATTTTAGTTTCTAGGGGTTGGTGGTGTAATCATATCCCCTACACAGTACATCAAATTCAAATAAAAATGCATCTGGGTCTTCTGATGTAAGACTATGTAATGTAGGGATATGTTGAAGAGGGATTGCTTTCATAGGCGCATTTGCTGCAGAATCCACTATGGGGTATTGTAATGTAGAGGTTTGAGTGTTTGGCTGATTTTGAGCCATTGGGTCGAATATATGCCAATAATCTTCTGGGATATCTAGGAGGGTATTCCTAGGTTGAGAGGGAATGACTTTAACAGGAATAATTTTAATAGCACTTCCTTTAGCTGGGATAATGAGAGTGCCTATTGTCTGAGGAGATTTAGTTTCTTCAAATATGATTTTTACAGCACTTCCCTTGTCTGGGTTGTTCAATGGCTGAGTTGTCTCAAGGGGAGATCTCGGTTCCTCGGTTTCCCCTGCCTCTCCTCGTCCTTCACAAAAATTACCGAAATTCCCTTCCTGCAATAGTTCTGGAGTAGAATTTTCAATTTCTTGAAAGTCTTGCTCTTCAGTTTGACTATGCACCTCAATAAAGGCTACATATGGTGATCCTTTGGCCTGAAGGGAACTAGTAGGCTGTTTAGAAATAACTTTCCTGGGTCCTACTGAGTGCTGAGATTCTGCTTTCTTGTAGATTTCATCTATGAAGGTTGATCGGCCAAGGGTCACTGGCCCCTTAGATTTTTCTGGCTTGGGTAGAGGTTTGAAATTTTTTTTGGCTTTTTCTGCTTAGTCATGCACTCAAATTAACTACTAAATCCTACTCCAACAAAACAACAGAAAATCTATAGGAAAGTGGGCAGAGGAGCAGGGCTTTTACATGCTCCACATGTAGGTTCTTACCTTCTGTTTTCAAAACCCAATTCTTCCCTAACAGGTTCGTACACTACTCTAAAAAAAAGAACAAATGGCTACACTCTTTCCCCGGCATTGGCGCCAAAATGTGGAGCTATAAAAAGGGTCTCTTTCACCTCTAATTACCTCACATTAATATGTCAATTCGGGAACGTTTTGTTATTTCAAAGAGTGTTTCAGTCTGAGGCTATCATTTTCCAGAGTAATGCTAGTAGCACAGTGTTTGGAAATACAAGGGTAAATGGATGCTTGCTTACAGCTTAACTACTTCAAAAGATTAAATCACACATTCAGAAAACTAAGCAATTTATTAGTCTAGGGTTCGGTAGCAATAACCCATTCCTTTGGAAACTGATGGAAAATGAAATCAGAGAACAAATCATGGAACTGGGAGTCGGACAGTAGATGTCAATGTTAACTACAACCTGAGGTCGTTCTTCACACCAATAACAAGGAATGGAATGACAGATAAGAAATCGAACAACAATTAAGAAATCGAACAACAAATATGAAATGGAACAACAAATCTAAAATGGAATAGCAAACCTAAAATGGAACAGCAAGTCTGAAATGGAACAACAATTAAGAAATAGAACAACAACTAAGTCTAACAAGCAGTAATATCTTAGTCTATCAGATCAAATGCATTAATTGTAATCTACAGGAATCAAATGACAATCCTTCACTCTCAAGGATGGATTGAATAACGCAAACAAATGGAACAACACTGATTATTGATAACTTATGGAACAATGCTTGAAAACCATACATACACACATCACACTTAAATAGTAATCTGATCCAGTGATCACCTCAGTTAGAAAGAATACGATTGCATTTCAAGATAGAACATCATTACTCATAAATCCAACAATTGCATAGAACATAACTTCCAAGATGAATTCTGTAATGTTAATGAACAAGTGCACAACACAAAGGCTCTGTAATGGAACAATAACAATATTTTGTAAAGACTAGCAGTTATATCAACACCTAAAAGAGCAGTTATATGATGCAGAGTCAATACAATAGTTCTGTCTTTAGAAACCTTAATAAATTAAACATAACAGAGCATGTGACGCAAACTTATAAAAGACATTAGATTACCAAGTAACGTTGATAATCAAACCATGCAAAAACCAAGCATAATGGTACAAGAGAAAGTGTCCTCCAGAGCCGGGCTCTTAGCCTCTAGGGCTACATCACTTGAAGTTATTCCAGCCTCAAAGATGAAATAATAACCAAGTTTGTATTAATGCATAAAGTAAAATTATAGTAGAGCAGTTCTTAATGAGATTCGACGATCACAGTTTTGATATTAAAAGAAATTACATAAAAGCATAACAACATCTAACTCTCTCCTTCCGACCTAACATCGCTTCCCCTTCTAACTCTCTCAGACATTTCTTTTCTTTCCTGCGCTGAGCTGATATCTCCGCTTCCTTTCCCGGGTTAGTTCGCTTTGATCTTGTTTGCATATGGTCTCCCATAGAAGGGACAGTGGTTAACCCGTCCTTGTATTTTCCTTTGGAACGGAAATTTCTCGTTTTTCCTCCATCCTGCATAAGGAAATGACAATTGTCAGCGTTTTCGTCTTGCATATTAATCTTACATGTTTTATTACAATTCTTTATCATTTTCCGAGTTCATGATGCAAAAAGGTTTGTAAATTCTAATGAAAAAACGTTGAAATAATCATAAAAAACATACCTTCTTTAGTACTCCACAGTTGGATTTCGGCTCTCTCCTTATGATCCTCTAGTCTCTTTTCCTTTTTATTATTTACTTTTATGTTTTAATTGTTTCCCATAGGAATATTTCATGCTCTCTATTGTTTTTCTTTCCCAAAGGCACAAGGTCGTGCTCTTTGTTGTGTTGGTTTATCGAAGACGCAAGGTCTTGTTCTCTATTACGTCGATTGGTTAAATGTTTGAATTTGTATCATATGTATGGTTAAGCTTGAAGGCTTTTACTTTACGCTGTAAAAAATGATCCAGATCATTATTTGTACATTTTTTGAGCAACATCAATGACTATCTCTACAGTCAAATTGGTTTTGATTATGCTTCATTAAGGAGAGGTTATAGGTTCAAATCTTATTGAGATAAGAATTTTTATTTCTATTTTTTCCCAAAAAATACATTTTGTTAAACAATTAGGTAGAACAAATAGGGGAATTTTGTAGAAAGGTTGCTAGGAAAAGATCATATTATAGAATGCATCATGAAAGGACCATTTTGTCAAATACTTAATTTATTATATGGTTTTATATGGTTTCTGAGGTGATTTTGAAGCCAAATTGAATTCCAAGAAAGGAAAATGAAGAGAACTAAGTTACGATATTCCTATGGGTTATGATGAATCATAAATATTTGTTCTTGTTGTTATAAAGATATATTTTCCAATTTGAAGGTTATGAATAGGTTTTAAAGTTTACGAGCAGGTGTTATATGTATGACCAAAACAATATCTAAGAAAGGTGTTATGGCACCTAATTGATAGATAGATTATTGTGATGAATAGGGTATGACAACATTGGTAGTATCTTGATGAGCATATTATGAAAACTTTATGAAACAAATTGTGACAATAGTGGTATGATCAGCTTCTAAAGATGTATTATTTGTGATGCATATGGATCTATTGAAGCCACGGAAATTGGGTCAACAACAAGGGGGATACCCACCCGGTCCGGACCTTGGTTGGCAGCTCCTTATCTGTTTGGTATAGCGGGTCCGACTGGGGATGACGGGACTAGTTTCCCGACCTTGGGTGTGTGTGTGTGTAGAGTTTGAACTATGCTGATCTAAGAGGAATTTAAAGCTAATCTAATTCAGACTCTTTAAACTAACTCTATGCTATTGTAATATAGTGAGAAACAACACATCTAATCTACACTAACCCGGGGTGTATATCTTCTATTATGCGATCTAAAAATATTTCGAACAATAACTGGTAATAAAGATCATTCATCTATCATAAGAATAGAAATCATTAAAGATAAACTATTTTGCATAAGAAGTTAGGCAAAACAGTTGTGAACAACATATCGCATAATAAGTTATTCATATTTCAGATACAAAAAATATGACTCCACCGTACAAAAGTGCCAAATGATAACCCATGCATTCATATAATGACATATAAACAACTGAAACTATAAATTACTTAAAGAAAATAAGGAGGAATAGTCAAGAGATAAAAGTACCATTTATGACTGATTCCACTCATAAGCTTCAAGCAACAATGATTTATCTCTCCTTGCTCTAACATCTACTAAGAGTATAGAAGTGGAACATCAGTAGCAGATATCAAATGCAAACATTAAAAAACCTTGATCCATCCATTCATCAAAACCACCTCCGAGGGCGCAAAAGTGCATGTTCTGAGGACGAGTTTTTGACAAATCTCTGGACCCTTCTCTAAATGCCTGAGAAGGGTTTAAATACTGCTAGCTAATTAACTTGATTACATAAATTAAGGATCCAGTTTTCAAATGACCATCCTTCTGATAAAGCAGGCTATTTCTAAAATTAAATCTGACTCTGAACTATTTTTGTATTTGCTCCTTAGTGCTGTAAGTGTGCACCATTTGTCTGGAAAGAGTTGGTTGGTTGCCTTCCCCTTTCGTGTGTGCTATAAAAATAGAAGTAACAAGGGATGGCACCACTTTTTGGTAAACTATCAGATATTTTAGAGAATCTCCCGCTGACTGACTGTATACTTGGTAATAACCCAAATTTCCCTCAAACTGGTTCTGCTTTTGCTATTTTGGTTTCTGTCTTTACAGACGTCTTCATGAGTCAGAAGACTTTACTTTCCGAGCAATTCTTTGGATTGAAAACTGGCTCCGTTCTTCGTGGCGGGCTTTTCTGGTGTGTAAGTTTCAGGTCTTTCAGTAATCATGTTGCTTTTGTGCGCCTTTGTTTCTGAGCTTCAGATGACCTATCGGTCATTAGCATCTGTTGAGCGATACTCTGGAATCTGTAGTGCTATCGTATGTGGCACTCGTTTCTGAAGAGATCTCTTTTGTGTTCTCCGAGCATTGGAGCTTTCCCCTTTTTCTTAGATGTTTCCTACAAAATTGCTCCATGTTATTTCCTGTTTTATAGTTTGCGTAAAGGAAAAGAGTAAATGGAAATAAAGATTGACATGAAAGCTTCAGATCTTGCGTGTGTATAATCATGACATTCAAAGTGAACTGACTCTTCGAAAAACAAAAAGCAGCCATTCGTACAATCATTAATTTCCTTTTTACAGGCGCGCGCTTAATTCTGATTAATGGGCAGCTTTCCTTGAATACTATGCCGAGAAAAATTCGCGCTCATCGTAGATCACAGATCGCAGATTTGTGTTATAGTATTGTGGTATCGCAATATCGGGTCATCGCAGATCGCAGATCGCAGATTGTGGATCGCAGATCGCAAATCGCAGATCGTGGATATTAGTCATTGTGTCCTACTCTACGCGATTGTTGCGATATGCGATGTCACACATCGGTCGTCGCGGATTTCTTAAGATTTTCATTTAAGAGCGCTTATGGTAAATGCGATGCGATGAATTTAGCATCTTTTCTTCGTGGTTTGTTATGCTCATAAAATAAGTGTTTCATTGCCTCGTTGCGATAAAATTCTAAGGAAAAACAAAAATATTCTTAGAGATGTTTGTTTGAATTTTTATTAAGGGTCCCCTATTTGCTTGGTGTTATTGCTAATATCAAACAAAGAGGGGGGTTGTTGGTGACCACAACAATGGCAATTCACTGGGAAGAACTGGTTATCTCTGATTTTCTATTGAATTTCAACTTCCGAAACAGAAAAATTTTCATAAGTCTAAACTTTGTTATGGACAGATAGAGTACATTATGTCTTATCCTATCAATGATACTTTGTTTCAACCTTTCTCTATTCCAATCGTTCGCTTCCTGAGGTTTAGTCCTTGCATTTACGTCAGCCATTTGCTTGGTCCTTTTTTAAAGATAAAATGAGGTCATCTCTGCTATGCTGGCCCTTTTTTAAATATGCTCATTTACCGTAGGTAGAGCCTCTGCTGCCAGCAGTCGTCCATAGCCTCGACAGGGTTACCTGTTACCTAGAAATGATCCTTTATCCTGCTTAAAGCTATCTACAACTTTTTCAGAGAAAAATCCATTTGATATTTTTTTCCTTTTTTTATTCTCTAAAGAACAATGTCTTGGTTTGGTGGCCACATTATGACACAGTCATTCACTTGATTTATACTTTTGCTGAACAAGTTGGCTCGTGATGAGACCCTTGTCTTTTGATTGCAACAATTTTAAGTCGTTGCCCTGTTTTGGTGGACAGTATTGGCAAAGTCAACAAGTTATAATATCTGTGATCATGATAAGCCGGCTCGTGATGAGACCTCTTATTCTTTGAGATATAGTATTTTCTCGGATTACTTCTATGAATGCTGCGATTTCCTTTAGCAGGGAGGAACCCATTGTTTTTCCTTAAGAAAGTTCTGGACGATAATAATAGAGCTTGGAAAATAGCAGTTTTACAGAGAATACTCATTTTATTATTGATACCTTTCATTGTGATGATATAAAACAAGTTTTTTGCCAAAGGTTTCTGTCATAAAATTTTTGAAGTCAGAACTAGTATCATATCTAGGGTAAAGTTGGACTCTATCCGTCAATAATAAAGATCAAATTTTTTGAAATTTTTTTACTGTTTGTACAAGTGAAAAATCAAAATCTAACAGAGGATTTGGTGTCCATTTAAAGTGAATTCTTGTGTAGTACCATCTACAACTGTTTTTATTTCTAAGAAAGTTAGAAAAAACACAAAAAGATATCCTACAAAAATTTAGAAGAGTTATCTTCTACGGAAAGTATATTTTCAGGATTTGTCCGTTAACAGGCAAGGAATCCTTTCTACCTGCTAAATCCTGCAACACAAACGTTGACGGGCCTATGACTTCTACAATATGAAAAGGACCAAGCCACATTTTCTGGAATTTTGTATGTTTTCCTTTCTCTTCGTGAGCCTTATCCCATTTCAAAACTAGATCTCCCATTTGAAAGTTTTTTCTGGTCATTATGCTTGAATGAAAAGAGGATTTTATTAGCGCTTGGTGATGAGCATGGGTTTTCTTAGCTTGTTCTCATTGTTCTTCCAATTTAATTATATCAATTTGTCTTAATTGTAAGGAGGAAGTAGATACCCTATCGATGTATTGCACTAAAGACAAGGAGGGAATCATTAAGTGTGTTGGAAGAACCGCTTCCTTCCCATAAACTAAGTTAAAGGGAGAAGTGCCGATTGAAGCTTTCTTCATTATTCTATCTACCCATAAAGCATTTACCAAGGTTTTGTGCCAATTCTTCTAGCTCTGGTCAACTATCCTTTTAATAATCCTGATTAAGTTCTTATTTTTTGACTCATCCAATCCATTTCCTTGCGGATAGTAGTTGGCCGAATATTTCAGTTTGAACCCTCTTTTAAGTACGAAATCAGTCATTGCATTCCCAGAAAAGTAAGAAGCATTATCAAATATTAAAGCCGTCGGCAATCCAAACCTAGTGACTATAAATTGATCTATGAATTCAATGATGTTTTCAGAATTAGCTGTCTTGAGAGGTGTCGCTTCTACCCATTTAGTAAAATAATCAGTTGCCGTGAGAATGTACCTATGCTGCTTAGAAGAGTGAGGAACGATATCACCTATTATGTCCAAGCCCCATTGACTGAATGGCTGATCAATGTTTACCGGCTGTAGTGGCATGGAAGGTTTCCTTTGTCTCCCTGCAGTAGTCTGGAAGACTTGGCATTTCCTCACGTAAATGTGTGAGTCTTTGAATAGTGTGGGCCAATAATACCCCACACGCAAGATCTTATGTGCGGTAGCATCTCCAGCATAGTGTCCACCTGCAGGTCCATCATGGAGTTCCTGCAAAACCTTTTCGGCTTCAGTTTTCTCGAGACACCTAAGAAGCACAAAATCATAATTTCGTTTAAACAGAACATCATTTATGAGCTGATATTGTTTAGCCTTAATCTCAGGGCTCTTTTCTTGGTGTGATCCAGGCGTGCTGGAGCATACCCCTTTTTGAGAAAATAAATGGTGTCAACGTATAAAGATTCTATATCGTTTAGGCTTACCTCATACGTTTGTACTTCCTCAGATGAGCTTTCAGGAATCTGCAATGCTCCAGCCAACATTTTGCAGAAGCCTTGGCCTCTCACAATGCTTGCTCATTTGATTTCAAGGTCATATTCTTGTAAAGCAGTGATCCAATTCGCTCTTTTTTCACCCACATCTTTCTATATTAAAAGATTCCTTACCACTAGAAACGGTACTATGACCTTGGTATGGGTTTTAAGTAAGAAAGGTCTAAAATACTTGATCGCTTTGAAAACGGCGTATGCCTGTTTCTCTACGTCTAAATAATTGAGTTCAGCACCCTGTAAATTAGAGCTAAAAAATGCGATTGGAGCTTCCGCTTTCTCTTGATTCGCTTGAGTTAGAATCACGACATATGATTTTTCTGAGGCAAACGTGTATAAGATAAAAGATTCTGAAAAATTCGGGGTTGCTAAAGACGAAGAATTAATGATAGCTTGTTTCATCAGATTGAATGCTTCATGCTCATCTAGACCCCATTTGAAATTTGAATTCTTTTTTATCATGGTTTGCAAAGGAGAAACAATCCTTGAAAAATCTGGGAAAAATCTTTTCACAAAATTGATTTGACCAAGAAAAGATTGCATGGCCTTTTTATTATGAGGCAGGGATATTTCAGAAATTTCTTTGATTCTATCAGGTTCAATGTGAATACCAGATTTTGATACTATGAATCCTAGAAGTTTCCCTTCACTTAATGCGAAAAAAGATTTCTTTGGGTTAAGTGAAATCCCATACCTTAAACATCATTGAAAGATTTGTTTCAAGTCTCTGAGATGGTCGCTTCGCTTCTTGGAGTATACTATTATATCATCCAAATAAATCACTACGGATTTATTGACTAAACCCTTGAATGTGATGTCCATAGCTCTTTGAAATGTAGTGCCAGCATTAATCAAACCAAATGGCATCTTCTGATATGCGTATGTGCCCCATTTGGTTCAGAATGTGGTTTCTCACTGATCATCGGGATGTACCAGCACTTGGTTGTATCCTGAAAATCCATCCAAAAAAGACATTAGTTCTGAGCCTGCTACTGCCTGTAATATTTGCTCCATTGGAGGGAGGGGAAATTATCTTTTAGACAGGCTTTGTTGAGATTCCGAAAATCGATGCAAATTCTAATATCTCCGCTTTTATTTCTAACGGGTACCATATTGGAGACCCACTTGGAATGTCTGACAGGGAAAATTATTCTGGCTTTTAACAACTTATTCAGCTCAATCTTTATTTGGTTTTCTAGATTGGGGTAGATTTTTCTGAGTTTCTGCTGGACAGGTTTTTCATTGTCGATCACAGGGATAGTATGTTGGATAATGGAAGTGTCGTATGTCTTCAACTCATCATAATTCCAGGCGAAAACATTTTTGTATTGTCTCAAAAGACGAATATATGCTAGTTTCTCTTCAGGAGCTAGGTCATGGCCTAGATTAACATTTTGCGGTTTATCATCAGTTCCCAGGTTTATTGATTAATAGTTCAGAGTTGAACTATAGAGCTTAGAATTAGTAGACCTCTTAAACCAACTTTTCAAATCGTATAAGTCTTCTAACTTAACCACTGATTTAGGTATGGCATTATCAGTTCTACTTTGTTGTATTTGTCGATCGTGGTGGTCTTCGTCAATTATTTTATTGGAGTAGGATCCTTCTGAGGTGAGGAAATTTACAATATCAGGATCGTAATTGAATACTCTCAAGTTTGTAATGTTGTCAGGGATGGACGGTTTAAAGATTAATTCTATCGAAAATCTATCTGGACTAAAATCTTCGAAGGGAATGAGTCTAGAGGCTACGTTGGCTAAAAGGTCTGCACTTGCGTTTTGAATCCTCAGGATTGAGAAAATATTGAATGCTATGAAATGCTCAGTCAGATCCTGTACTAGAGATTGATATTGTTTCAAATGAATTGATAGGCAATGTATGGTGTTACGTACCTGTTTGACCACAATCTCAGAGTCTCCAAAGACTTGAAGGTACTTGACGTTCAACCCGATTGCTTTGTATAGGCCTTGCACCAAGGCTCATATTTCCGTTGTATTGTTTGGTGCAATCAATTTCAAGTCTGATGTTAAGCATTGTCTTGTTCCTCTAGACTAATCAGACACGCAATCTGCTCCTGCTCCTTCATTAGATTTAGAGCCATCAAAATATAGTTTCCAAAACAAAGATGTATTTATAGGTTCTTCTACAAAATTAACGCACTTTGAATTATCAGTTTGGAAAAATTTCGACTTGGGACAAAACTGAATTTTCTAAGTAAGGTGATGTACGAGCATTGAAATTGCCGAGGAAAGAATCTGTCGAGTAATTGCCTATGATGCTACTGTTGTATGCTATTGCTTCATTCTCTCCCTCCAATTCTGTTACTATGTCCTTCTGGTGTAACTCTCGTTCGACCTTTATTTGATTCAATTTACCATTGTATGGTAACCACATGTGCGACCAGTCGGTTGAAAAGTATCCACGGAGTTTTTCGGACCAATCCCTGCTAAGAATTAAGCCGTAGAATTCAGGGATATTAGCTACCAGAATGTCGATAACCTGACATACCTTGGGGTTAGACGACAATCTTATGGTGACTTGATTAAGTTCAACCAATCACTTCGATTGGGACGATCAAGTGAACTATGCGCACTGCGGATTTTTGTGGTTGAACGTTTAACTTGGCACATATTGATATGGGTAAAATATTTGTTGAAGCTCCAGAATCTACCAAACAATTGTGCACGTTTTTGTTGAAGATTTCATAAGTGAGCAAAAAGGGGGGAGTGTGAGATCTTGATCTTCCCCCAATCAAGGCAATGTCATTTGGATCGATCTTATTGGCCGTGTTGATTGGAGGTCTTCCCATGTTGTGCATAGCTACAGCTGTAGGCAAAGATGTGGTAGGTACGGCGTGTAATTCTTTCATCATTATTTTCTGTTGATGTTTCAATTTGCTCAATTCATAAAGAGTGATATTAGCCGTAGTCTTTTTCATGTCATCGATAATATCATAGTCCATTTCATCTGACACTATTAGTGTTCTTGATGGAGGTGTTTGATCTGGTTGGACTGGGCTATATTGAGTCGCCTTAGTGGTCGTTTTCTTTGTTGCGACTTTTTCTTTTACTGTAGGGCTCGCGCCCTTCTGCTTAGGGGTAGTTTGGGGAGGATCAAGTTGGTTTTTGCTTCGTGTGCTAACCGGAAATGCTTCTTGATCTTCTTCTTGTGGGAGGATGAAATCCCACATTCCTTGTAGTTCCACAACTTCTTCATCATCGGTTTTTCCTTCAATGGTTCTCTCTTCTTCTTCCTCTTCTTCGGATTCGACATTTGAGATAGCGTTGGGTGGTTTTGTATCCATTGAAGGGCCTCTTTTAAAAGTTTTGTAGGGCTTTTTTGAAGAAGTTTCTACCACTTGTTTCTTTATGTCGATCATCTCATTGGACATGGTCTTTAATACTTTCTGCAACCCTTCTAAATCGAAAGGATCTTTCATCTATTTCTTCTTGGGGTCTTCCTTGAAGGTGATCTTTTTAGATTTGCGTTCTATCACAGATCTCTTCTCCAAAGCTATAACGTGTTTCTCTACTGTTATCGCCTCTGTCAGGTTTTCAACTAAAGTTCTTTTATTCGCCCTATCTATGAAGACTGCTAAGTTTGATGGTAAGGCTGTGATATACCAT
Source organism: Pinus taeda (assembly GCA_000404065.3). Classification (NCBI taxonomy): domain Eukaryota; kingdom Viridiplantae; phylum Streptophyta; class Pinopsida; order Pinales; family Pinaceae; genus Pinus; species Pinus taeda. Next base: position 59,534 of record APFE031081704.1, on the reverse strand, counting down.
TCACATCGTACTTCTTCGCTAGGTTGGGAAGCAGTGGGGATTTTGTTGAGGATCTTATTGAATCGTAAATTGAAATCTTTGATAGGTTCTCTAGTTTCGGCTTTAAGATTAGATAGGTCACTGATTAACGTTGTCGTTGATCTATCATCACCAAATTTGGTGAGGAATTGATTTTGAAAGATGTCCCAACTCGTTATAGACCCGGAAGGTAATGAAACGTACCATGACCCGGCTGTTCCTTGCATTGTATAAGGAAAAAGCCGGACAACAGCATCTTCATTGGTAACTCCGTTGAGATTGACAGAGAGCATGAAATTGTTAATGTGCTCTTCAGCTAGCATGCCTGCTTCTGGGTTGAACTTGGGTAGCCATTTCTCAGGATGGGGCGGTATTTGGCTCAGGGGTGGAGGCATTAAAACCGCTCCAGGATTGTTCCATGGAGATTGAGCCATTTTTGAGCTACTAGTAATTGCAAGTGTAGGGGATGATCCTTGAGGATGTGAAGATGAAGATAATATAATCTTGGATGATTGGGGAAGAGGGGTTGTGGAAGGTGGATGAGTGATTTCGAATAAAGATGTGGGCGGTTGACTTCGCGGTGAGGGGGTTGATATGGATGATGTAGATGAAAGAGTATCACTGTCAGAGTGCAGTGATGCTTTCCTTGCTCTTTTCCCGGTGGGAAGAGGGAGTTCAGTTGGCTAGATGTCAAATTTTCCGCTCTTTAACCTGGTCAGGGGATGAGCAGGATTGTATTGCGAAGTCATGCTGCTTTGAGATTTATCAAACCCCAGCAAAAAAATAGAAAATCCCTGGAGTTTGTGAATAAGAGTTTGAACTTCAAGGGGTTCGATGGTAGGTTGGTCTAAAATATTAGGGTATGTAGCAGCGGTTATTATTCGACCGACTTCTGATTATGAATTTAAATGTTCTGAGGAAGTCGAGGGATTTGATGAGGGTGATTTACTCTCAGAATGGTATTTAGATTTTGATTTAGGTTCCATTCATAGTTCAGACCCTCCTTCTAGCACCAAATTTTTTGAAGCCCCGAAAATCGGGTCGACAACAAGGGGGATACCCACCCGGTCCGGACCTTGGTTGGAAGCTCCTTATCCGTTTGGTTATAGCGGGTCCGACTGGGGATGACGGGGACGTGTTCCCGACCTTGGGTGTGTGTGTGTGTGTGTAGAGTTTGAACTATGCTGATCTAAGAGGAATTTAAAGCTAATCTAATTCAGACTCTTTAAACTAACTCTATGCTATTGTAATCTAGTGAGAAACAACACATCTAATATACACTAACCCGGGATGTATATCTTCTATTATGCGATCTAAAAAGATTTCAAACAATAACTGGTAATAAAGATCATTTAGCTATCATAAGAATAAAAATCATTAAAGATAAACTATTTTACATAACAAGTTAGGAAAAACAGTTGTGAACAACATATCGCATAATACGTTATTCATATGTCAGATACAAACAATATGAATCCACCGTACAAAAGTTCCAAATGATAAGCCATACATTCATATAATGACATATAAACAACTGAAACTATAAATTACTTAAAGAACATAAGTAGGAATAGTCAAGAGATAAAAGTACCATTTATGACTGATTCCACTCATAAGCTTCAAGCAACAATGATTTATCTCTCCTTGCTCTAACATCTACTAAGAGTACTAAAGTGCAACATCAGTAGCAGATATCAAATGCAAACATTAATAAACCTTGATGCATCCATTCATCAAAACCACCTCCGAGGGCGAAAAAGTGCATGTTCTGAGGACGAGTTTTTGACAAATCTCCGAACCCTTCTCTAAATGCCTGAGAAGGGTTTAAATACTGCTAGTTAATTAACTCGATTACAGAAATTAAGGATCCGGTTTTCAAATGACCGTCCTTCTGATAAAGAAGGCTATTTCTAAAATTAAATCTGACTCTGAACTATGTTTGTATTTGCTCCTTAGTGCTGTAAGCGTGCAACATTTGTCTGGGAAGAGTCAGTTGGTTGCTTTCCCCTTTCGTGTGTGCTAAAAAATAGAAGTAACAAGGGCTGGCACCACTTTTTGGTAAACTATTGGATATTTTAGAGAATCTCCCGCCGACTGAGTGTATACTTGGTAATAACCCAAATTTCCCTCAAACTGGTTCTGCTTTTGCTATTTTGGTTTCTGTCTTTGCGAACATCTTGATGAGTCAGAAGACTTTACTTTCCGAGCAATTCTCTGGATTGAAAACTGCCTCCGTTCTTCGTGGCGGGCTTTTCTGTTGTGTAAGTTTCAGTTCTTTCAGTAATCATGCTGCTTTTGTGCGCCTTTGTTTCTGAGCTTCAGATGACCTATCGGTCATTAGCATATATTGAGTGATACTCTGGAATCTGTAGTGCTATCGTATGTGGCACCTGTTTCTGAAGAGATCTCTTCTATGTTCTCCGAGCATTGGCGCTTTCCCCTTTTCCTTAGATGTTTCCTGCAAAATTGCTCCATGTTATTTCCTGTTTTATAGTTTGCGTAAAGGAAAAGAGTAAATGGAAATAAAGATTGACATGAAAGCTTCAGATCTTGCGTGTGTATAATCATGACATTCAAAGTGAATTGACTCTTCGAAAAATGAAAAGCAGCCATTCATACAATCATTAATTTCCTTTTTACAGGCGTGCGCTTAATTCTGATTAATGGGCAGCTTCCATGTGGGATATTTGTTGCGTGTGTTTTATATTCTTTCCACAACTAGTCGCACACACGGGGGGGTTACAAGGGGGTCGTAAGTCCCCCCTATTCTTTGCATCAGGCGCAGCAAGGGGGTCACAGGCAGGGCACATCCCCCCCCTGCTAGGGTGTTTTAGGGGGGTTGTAGCCCCCTGCTTGGGGTCCAAGCCAGTGCCCCAGGAAAAAAAATTGGACCCTATATTAGTTGGGTGGACCTACCTATGGTTTTGAGCATGGGTTTTACACATGTTTTTTGGCATGATGGTTCGTTGCCCATGGTAATTTGTAGATCCAATGAAGGGAACTATGGTTATCTTATAATCCAACATTAATGTATTGGGGTTTACGAATGTTTCAGCATGTATATATATGTATTGTAACATTGAAAGGAACATAATGAAAGATCAATCTGGCAGTCTCGGTTTTGGGATCCAGGGGAAATATCTGTGTATATTTCTAGTATGTTTTATTCTCCCACCATTGTTTATTTTTTGTTTTTAGAATCCGTATGGAGGTAATTTCTGTACAGGGTTAAAACCTACTTTTGGTATCGGAGTTATTTCAGCTTCAAGGGGACGCCTTTTCTACTAAGGGGTTTTGCTTAGGCCTGTGGTAGACCCTATTTAATGGGAGATCTGCGGGATTGGTTATTGCAGTGAAAGAAGATGGAAAGCAGTGGAAACATAGAGATCGATAAATTTAATGGTCAAAGTTTTGGGTTATGGAAACTCAAGATGGAGGATCTGCTGGTAGATAAAGATCAGTGGATCACAGTAGATCTGGGTACTAAACCAATGACAATGTCAAATGAAGACTGGGAAAAGTTGGATCAAAAAGAAAAGAGCACAATATATTTTTGAATCTAAGATTCAATATTGTTGAATGTAACAAGGGAAGCTATGATGAAGGCTTTGTGGGACAAGTTAGGGAATTTGTACCAATCCAAGTCTCTGGTGAACAAATAGTTCCTACTAAAAAAGTTGTATAACCTGAGGATGAAGGATGGAGACTCAATGACAAAGAATTTGAACGCCTTTAATACTATGGTAAGTTAGTTGTTATCTATTGATATTAAAATTTCAGATGAAGAAAAGTGCATCACTTTTTGTGTTCTCTACTAGATTTGTGGGATAGTCTACTTGTTGCAATAGGTAGCAATACAACTACCTTGAAGTTTGATGAAATAGTCTCATCCTTGTTGTCAAAGGAGATGAGACAGAAAAATATGGAGATGTCTTATTTGTATGAGGATGTTCCCAAAATAGAAACAAAAATAATTCCTCGAGTGGGAGATCTAACTCTCCAGGAAAACTTGTAAAGGTGTGTTGGAAATGCGAAAAGGAAGGGCACTTCAAAAAGGATTGTAGATCTAAAGCTCCTGAGAAAGGAAAGGGATATGATGATGCTCCTTCTACAGAGGTGAAAACCACCTCAGATGAAGGTGGGGATTTGTACTTGGCTTCTTCTTCAAGTACACATTTAGATCATGAGGCGTGGTTGATTGACTCAGGTGCATCCTTTCACTTCACTCCCCACAGGGAGTGGTTCTGTGAGTATGAGAAATATGAAAATGGTGACGTATTCTTAGGGGACGATAGGAAGGCCAGAATCATAGAATGTGGAAAATTCAAGCTGAAGTTACAAGGTGGAAGGATTAGAACACTTCTAGGTGTTCTGCAAATTCCTGCATTGGCCAGAAATCTGATTTATGTAAACAAGATGGATGATGCAAGTATAAAAACAATGTTCAAGAAAGATAACTACAAGATGGTTCAGGGAGCAGTGGTATTGATGCGAGGAGTTCAGAGGTTCTTTGGTTCCTGAAAGTGGAGCAGAGAATCTAGTGGTCTCTAGAGAAAATACCATGCTATGGCATCAAAGGCTTCGACATATTAGAGAGAAGGGCCTTCAAATACTTCAGGATAATGGTATGGTAGAAGGTATGTCTAATTTCTCTCTAGATTTCAATTTATGTGAACATTGTATATATGGGAAGCATAATTGGATGAGTTTCCCCTCTAGTGCTAAGAGGGCAAAAGGGATATTAGATCTTGTGCACAGTGATGTGTTTGCACCTGTGTCAGTTCCATCACTCGATAAGTCTATGTACTATGTATCATTTATAGATGACTTCTCAAGGAATACATGGATATATTTCCTCAGGAAGAAATATGAAGTCTTTGACAGGTTTAAAGAATTTAAGGCTCTGGTGGAATATCAGGCAAAGAAGAAGATCAAGGTGTTGAGGACAGATAATGGTGGAGAGTTTTGTAAGAAGGAATTTGACGAGTTATGTAAGAAGTGTGGTGTAACACGGAATAAGACTACTCCATAAACACCTCATCAAAATGGAGTTCCAAAAATAATGAATAAGATGTTGATGGAAAAGGCAAGAAGCATGCTCAGTGGTGTCGAGTTAGGACAGGAATTCTAGGCGGAGGCGGTGGAGACTGCATGTTACCTAGTTAATAGATCACCTTCATCAGTGTTGTAGGATAATACTCCACATGAGGTATGGAATAGTAAGATACCCTCTCTTTCACATCTAGGGGTATTTGGTTGTGATGCATATGTCCATGTTCCAAAGGATAATAGAACCAAGTTGGATAGTAAATCTGAAAGGTGCATCTTTATTGGGTATAAGGATAGTTTAAAAGGTTATGAGCTTTGGAACCCAAAAATAAGGAAGTTTGTGTATAGCCAAGATGTGGTGTTTAGAGGAGTGAAATATGTTATTAAACATGAATTCCTACCAAAGGAACCTGAGAAGATAGAGTATGAGCTAAAAGAGGAAGAATCAGACTCTATAGCAGAAAATGAATCAGAATATGAAGAGCCACAAACTACAGTTGTGAGAAGATCATTTCAAGAAAGAATAAAGCCAAAAAGGTATAGTCCATCTACTTTATGTTCAGGTTGTGCTTTATCTATTACTGATGATAATCCTAGAACTGTCAAGGAGGCAGTAGATTCAGAGGACAAAAAACTCTAAAAGAAGGCCATGGTTGATGAAATGGCATCTTTGGAAAAAAATGAGGATTGGGATATAGTGCAGTTGCTGGCTGGAAGGAAACCCATTGGAAGAAAATGGATGTTTAAGAAGAAGATGAATTCATAATGTAAGGTGGAGAAATAAAAATCTCGGTTGGTAGAAAAAGGTTATTCCCAGGTGCCGGGAATTTATTTTGGTGATATTTTTTCTCCTATTGCCAAGGTAGCTTCTATGAGATTACTTTCATCTATTGTTGTTGCTTTTGATTTTGAGGAAGAATAGATGAATGTGAAGACAACATTTCTTCACAGGGATCTGGAAGAAGAGATCGACATGAAGGAACCTAAAGGCTTTACAGTGAAGGGTAAGAAATAAATGGTATGCAAGTTAAAAAAGTCTATGTATGGGTTAAAACAGTCACCAAGGATGTGGTATCAGAAATTTGATACATAAATATAGGGACTTCGCTTCACCAAAAGCAAAGAAAATCACTATGTGTATTTTAAATTAATTGGTGATTGTGTCATTTATTTGGTTTTGTATGTGGATGATATGTTGTTGATTGGAAATAACAAAGAAAATATCTAGGATTTAAAGACCCAATTGTCCTCCAAATTCGACATGAAGGATCTTGGTGCAGCAAAATATATTTTGGGCATGGAAATTAAAAGAAATCAAGGAAAGAGGAAGCTTTGGTTAAATCAGAGGAAGTATGTCAAGACAATACTACAAAGGTTTAATATGCAGGATAGTAAACGGGTGAAGGTTCCTATTCTTATAGGTGTAAATTTATTTGTTGAATAGTGTCCCAATACACAAGAAGAGGAAGAGGAAATTTCCCATGTTCCATACACAAGTGCAATCGATAGCCTAATATATGCAATTCTCTGTACTAGACCAGATATTGCACATGCAGTGGGAGTATTGAGCCGATGTATGTCAAAACCAGGGAAGGAGAATTGGATATCAGTGAAGCGGGTTTTCAAGTATTTTTGTGGCACTAGTGATTATGGTATGTGCTACCAAGGAAGACTAGGATTGGATAGAGTTTTGGAAATTCATGGCTTTGTTGATGCAGATTGATATGGAGATTTGATTCAGAGAAGATCTGCAAGTTGGTATGTGTTTAACCTATTTGGAAGTGTAGTTAGTTGGATGAGAAAGAGATAGTTTGTTGTGATACTTTCAACTACAGAGGCAGAATACATGGTAGCCACTCATGCAAGCAAGGAAGTAGTTTCATTGCAAAGATTATGTTTAAGTATGGGGTTAGTACAGCGAGCTATAAGGATAGACTGTGACATCCAAAGTGAAATTTTTTTGGCAAAGAAACCTGCTTAGCATTCAAAGACAAAGCACATTTATGTTCAGTATCACTTTGTGAGGGATATGTTTGAGGACAAAAAGGTGTTGCTAGTAAAGGTGGACACTTTGAAGAATGTTGTAGATGCATTGAAGAAGTATGTGAGAACTACGAAGTTTTCTTGTTGTAGAGAAACAATGGGTGTTGTAGGGTCGAACCAATGACTAAGCTCTCCTGTGAGCCCCTATGTGGAAAAGAAAGCAACAAGTGGGAGAATGTTGGGTGTGTGCTATATTATTTCCACAACTAGTCACACACGCGGGAGGGGGGGGGAGGGTGGGTGGGGTTACACCCCCCCTATTCATTTTGTCGGGTGCAATAGGGGGGTCACAAGGGGGGTGCAGCCCCCCCTACCAGGGTGTTCTATGGGGGTTGTATCCCCCCTACACGGGGTCCAGGGTAGTGCCTTGGGAAAAAAAATTGGACCCTATATTAGTTGGGCGGACCTACCTATGGTTTTGTGCATGGGTTTTACACATGTTTTTGGGCATGATGGTTTTCTACCTATGGTATTTTGTAGATCCAGTCAAGGGAACTATTGTTATGTTCTAATCCATGGTTAATGAATTGGGGTTTATGAATGTTTTGTCATGTATATATGTATTGTAACATAGAAAGGAACATAATGAAAAATCAATCTTGTAGTCTCGGTTTTGGGATCTAGGGGAAAATATTTATGTATATTTGTTGTATGTTCTATGCTCTTGTCATTGTTTATTTTTTATTTTTAGAATTCGTATGCAGGTAATTTCTCTACAAGGTTAAAACGTACAATATTGGGGGAGGGTTAGGTGTAAGAGGAATTGGACCCTCCCTAGGATTAACCATAACTCATCAGAGGTGGAGCATATAGTTGAATTTGAGGGTGTGAAATGGTGCCGACTATACCATCAGTGGCATGATATGCCCTCAGTGCATTGGTAGCACCAGGCCAAGGTAGATCAAGAATGACAGTATAAACATAACTTGATTGGATGTAAATCATATCAAACGTTAAGGCTACTTCGAGTCCATCTTCCTCAGATTGAGGGAAGTGAGAATCAACATTCTTTAGAAATGGGGGCCAAAATCGATCTAAGGAACCAATCCATATAGACGCAGTCTTCGAATTTAATAGCTTTACATATGCTCCTCATTCTACGCCATTCTTGAGCATGGTCGAATAGGCGAATGGAAAACGTTTGATGGAAAGAAGTCAATAGTTCGGTAATAGTGTCATAAAGGATAGGTAACTAGAAATAGGAAATAACATATTTGGCAAGTCACAAAAGTGGAATGAGTGAATCTAGGTTGATCAACATACCACTTAGCAGTAGCTCTAGTAAGAGTGTGTTGGAACAAACGAAGACAGATGGAGTCTTTAGTGATAGAATTGGATGAACACCATATATGGAATGAGTGAACATGATTTTTTGGATCTTCTCCAAGATTTCCTTCAAAATTTGGGATGTCAGAAGGAACTTAAGTAGGCATAGCTGGCCAATTGGGATCATGGAGAAGAGGATCATTGATGAGCTAGCTAAAAATAGGGAGACTCAAAACAACCTTAAAAGGAAGCAATGGAGTAGGAGTGTCCATACCAATGGAGGTTCCACTTGTGGGGTTACCCTGGTTAGTACCTAGGTTACCACCTTGGTTTCCCACACCCACATTGGTGCTTGACATGGTGATGGTGCGGGGTTGAGAAGATGCATAATCAAAGGAAGAATTGGAAGAATTAGTAGAACCAGAGTTAGAATGGTGACTTGATGGAGGCCTGGGAATATGTACTCTAAATCGATAGGGAGGAGTATTATGTGCTAACGGAAACTAAAGGTGAAGGCCTTGAATTATCCATGATAAATGCCTAGGGGGCACAATGATGTAAAGACAGTGATGACTCTAAGGAATAAAGGGTGATGATAGGAGTAAAAGAGCAACAAACAACAAGAAAACACTTTGTGCAATGGTGTCAACTATAGATTAACTATATTAATGATGCTATTCTAATACAAGCAAGCACGTCCTATCAAAGAAAAAACCCTCTAGCCTATAGGTAGTCTAAATCCTTAAACAATCCTAAATCTATTGTTTCAAATGGCCTTCCAAAGAACTTCTTACTTGACAAAATCTCACTCCTGCAAGCAGAGTTGTCCAGAGAAAGGTAGGGTAGAGAACCAATTGCTTCCCACAACTAGTCCTATAGGGTGTTTTCCTAAGATTTTTCACTACGGTTACCTTCATCCCATGGGAGTGGTCAAGCCTTGAGATTCTTGGTGATCAGCCAATGCATGGGATTCCCTATCATGGGTTGGGCATCCCCAGGGAGAACTACTTGCATGATGACCTAGCCTAACCCCCTCTGAATCGAGTTTCTGACACACTTCGGCTTTGGATCGTGGGATGGTGAAGGATTTTAAGCTCCCTAATATGTCAACTTTTATGTCTCAATATAAGTGATCGATGGGTGTTATTGGAATCCTATCCCACCAATCCTACACCTAAACTACAAATATTATTTGGCTCTGGTGTCCAAGTGGGCTTAATATATGTATGTTGAATTATTAAGGTGTATTGTTTCAAGTCATGGCTTGGTGGTGTTAACCAAGCTCACATTCGCTTAGGGTGTGAGTGTGTAAAAATGATGTGTCAAGTGGATGAGTTAATTGAGCATGTTTTATGATTCCATGTGCTACAGAAAGTAAAGTGTTGAAATATTGTAAATAATGTTGAAAATGACAGAAAAAGAAACAACCGATCAAGCACACAAAACCCCACCCAAAATGGCTATCAAGCAACTAAGAAAGAGAAGACAAACAAGCTACTCAAAGACACATAAAATTCCTAAAATGCCTAATGCCAAAGGGATTAATATCTAGAGGAATTAATATGTTGTAAATGGTACAGACACACAACAAAAATCAAAGGTGACAAATGTTGTAAAGGATAGGTATGAAGCTCCAAAACCTAGGATGCTCAAGGGGATCCTGAGGGGAAAAGGAAAAACCAAAACTCTAAAGGGAGAAAAGGTGAAATAAACCTATCCAAAAGTGTCGTAAAGTAATGGATCATACTTTTAAAATCAGTGGTTGAAAATGTTGAAACCCTAGGCTCCTCACCAAGCCAATCTCTTCCTAAAAATGTGGAGGTGTACTCGAAACCCTAGGGGACCTCTTCCTTCCCCAAAGAGAAAAACTATGAGAATATAGGCCTAAGGGAGACCAAAACATAGATAAGAAACCCTTCCCAGTATACACGCAGCACTCTCAGCAAATATGAGAAAATCTAAAAAATTCTCAAAAAAATCCAAAACACAGATAATGGGCCAAAAAGTGTGCTCTAGAACGTAGATATGGGGCTGAAAAGTGTGTTTTTCTCCCATGATTCTTAGTTGGCATATCTCACACGTATTTTGTCATATATTGCTCAGCTGGTACCTGTGACCTACGGAAAGTACCAGAAAACCAACATAATCTGAAATTTTGACAAAAAAGGAAAGAAAACTATAAATAGAAAATTGAGAGGCTAAAAATAGTTGTAGAAAACCATGAAATTTAATGAAACTTCAGTCACCCAAAAACCTAATTACTACACCAGCGTAGTCTCCATTTACTAGTATGAAATTTCTTGGAAGGTGTTCCAAAAACATTCCACTTAAGTCACTGGTGACATGTGACTATAACAACAATTTATGGTTTCTAACACTTCAGATCTGCAATAATAAAACTAGAAAAACCTGCAACAAAAAGACATATGTGATCCAAAAAATAAAACAACAATATATATCCAATATAATAACCCAAATGGAAAGATTTTCTAAAATTAATAATAATTTTTTTTTTATAACACCACATGAAGGAGATCTACAAAAGGGTCTGCAAATCCCCCTCTGTGGGACGAGTACTTTGATGTCCTTGATGCTTCAATAATCAATTTTCTCTCTCAATGTGTGAAAAACCCAAAACAATGTGTAGAACTCAAGTGGGAGCTCAAGTGCAAGAAGATGATAATGGTGACGATGATAATGATCGTGGTGAAGAATGAATGAAAAAACCTCCTATTTATAACAAAGTATTGAGTTAATCTTGAAACTGGAGGATAATAAAATAACATTGACTAAATCTATATCTAACCGTTAGGAATACTTTATTATATTTTTGAAGAGGGAAAAGCTATTCAAAATGGTAAAATATATTTATTTAGAAATAATTAACAAATAAAATGTTGTATTAATTATTTCACGAGGATTAAGAATGGTGTGAAATTGAAATCATTATTAAACGGTGATTTAACAATTATTCCAATAACATAATTAAGGAATAATAAATAAATAGCGATTTATCTAATTATTCCTAGGGGATTTAGTCAAATGTGACAAGGAATAATTATCAAACAATGATTTAATAATTATTCCTAGAGAAAATTAAATAAATAATGATTTATTCAATTATTCTCATGGGTTTTTTTAATTTTAATCAGAAAATAATTTAATAAAAATGGTTTACTAAATTATTTCCCATGGTGAAAGTTATTTTACTATGGTAAAGTTAGTTCTATATGGTGTATTTCGGTCCACCTAGCTAGAAATGGCTAGGTGATCATTTTTTGGTGATAACATTGTGTCTCCAAAAGGTATGAGTTTCTAGGTCATTCAGATCAAAAACGCTATTTTTAGCCCCAACACCCTACATGCATGCCCACCTGCAATGGTTTCAAGTTGCATAACTAGCATATGTGCTAACCAACGTAGGTTATTCTACTCTGCAGGTGCGACAGTTCTAGAATTTAGGGAGAACTAGAAAATATTTTCAAATTTTCTTCTTCCGAAAGCTTATAAAGCGGTTTTAACCATTTACAATTGATAGAGATCTCAAATTCCTATCTGATCCTACTCTAATGGTCTTATCTCTTATCCCTAAAGCTTATCTTCCCTTAGATGTGGATCTCAAACCTAGATTGGTAAAACCTAAACTACCACTTTTACCCTATAAATTTATTGCCTCACATAAATTTTGGGTTTTCTTTTAGAGATTACTAGTGCCCTCATGTTGTTTCTTTGAGCTTAAGGAATCATCATCCATTTATACATTAGGGTTGAGTGTGAAGTTTTCTTTGTGGCAAGGTAGGACAAGACATTTGAGGAGACATCTACAAAGTCAACTTCTATATATGGTTGTAATTCTCTCCTTTATTTATTAATACAAAATGCACTTTGTTTTCTTATACTTGTGTCATGTTTTTGTTTATGTATTTCAATGTTATTCTTACTCAATGATTAGAGACACTAGATTAAGCTATGTGGATATTATAGTTCTCTTACTTTTTTTAGTCAATGTTGCAGGTTCCATTTATAGCATGTGGATGTAGAGTTGGAGATTATAGGAAAAGAGAAGAGGGGGACTTACTACAAATGTCAGGTAGGTCCCTTTTTTGTATTACAATCTCTATAAGGAAAGCATAGATCTTTTTTCCCTCGATTGTTCTAGATTAGACCAATATATCTAGTGAGTATTTTTTTGTCTGCAGAAGTAAATTTTCCATATAACAAATTGGTGACCATACTAGGGAACGAGATTTCCCTTAGTGGTTTCCTTCGCCTAAACATTTTTTACCTTTCAAAGCAACCTTGATTGACTTATTCAGACAATAATTGACCTTAAGAAAACATATTTTTGAGCTTGGTACAGTTTCTTGTGTCATGTTTTGACCAAATTAGCCTGAATGTGCTCTATCTTATGAGCCAAAGTGACCCAATGTAGTCTATCCTCTATGGAAGTGTGATGGTTTTCACTTGATATGAAATGGGGGTTTGATAACTTGTTATGCTTACAAGAACCTCCCACTTAGTTAAACAAATAAATGATCTAGCTCTTATATGACATTTTCGGAATTAATACTTGAAACGGGTGTGTGTTTTCTTTTAGCTGTTTAAGTCCTTTAAGTCCATTTATTTCTGCTGATATTAAACACATATAACAACCATATAATGCAACAAATAAACATCAACACATAACAGAAAATTTAATCTAGGAATTCACCCAAATATCGTGGGCTACATCTCCTTGAGCTTTTGTCATCTTGACTTGGCTCTTTGGGATTATGGAGAATTCTCTCTTACAAGTTCCACACTTAACTCCAAAGGTTACTGAACTAAACCAATGGGCTTAGAATACCATCTATATCCCTGCCATGGTTTTCATCACTCTGCAAACAGATCTAAGCTCCCTTAGACTTGATTCCTTCAATCAGTGCTCTGAGCTACCCTGAGCTTCTTGATGGCACTAAATCCTTTAGAATTCTTTAACTATCACTAAAACCTCATCTATTGTCTCTAGTACATATCAGACACCAAGAATAGACTAATAATTTGCTCAAAATGATCACTGCATCCCCAAACTAGGCCTTCCTCCACGGTTGGCACTGGGCTGCCTGAAACTTCCCTGTAGCATCTCGGCCTTTATAAATCTTCAAATTCTTCTGCAAATCCGTGCAATGGATTTAGAAGTGTCATTACACTTAGGAATGACTATTGTTTCGTTGAGAACGAGTATTGGTAACTCCTACAACTGCCTCCAACCCTTGGTGGCCCTAAGCTCCAAAATCTCCTTGGATGAAAATCTCTATGAAGGTGACTTCTTCAGATTCTCCAGACTATGCCATTGGCTTCAAAGGCTCTAATTAGCCTAGTTAGCCTCTTGTTTTACTCTCTCTCTGGTCCAAAACTGCTCCTGGAGTGCATTTAATCAATATCCCCTAGGGATACTCCACCAAATTTGGTGAACTACACCTAACTCTAGTTAAACTTGGCATATCCGCCTAAGTTTAGCCTCTCTGCCAAGCTTACCATTGGAGGTGAGCCATTACAATAACTGTTTGGGTGTGCATATGAGGCGGTATAATACCGACAATTAGGGATAATCCTCACCGGAAGCATTCCAAATAGCGGAATCTCTACCGTCGATCTATCCTACTTGATCCAATGGATATCTCGTCATCTACTCACCAACTAACCCGAACGATCTCCACCATCGATGTGACCCGTCCAATCAAACGGTTGTCGCACAATCTCGCACAAATTCTTGCATGACCGATATCAGGTTGAGAGCGTGCGATAAAAGTAGTTTTCATGTGATACGTGTCGACCGCTAAGTTTAATCGTGTGAAATTGTAGAATACCATTTATAGATTTTTGTCTGCGCGAGATACAGTTTCCCACTTTCCGAATACTACCCACGTACTCAATACGGAACTTAAAGAAAGACGTTTAAGGAAAGTTTTAGTGCTTACCCCAAAAGGGAATATTCTAGGGAATATTCCTTGCAATATATCTTTTTTAATATTTTCTAAAACCTAATTAATCTTGTTCAAATGTCCAAAAATTGTAGTTTACTGGACTTTTCAAATTGTGATAACTCCTTCATACAGTATCGGTTCTTCGAACCGTTCATGGCACCATAATCAGGAAGATGAGATCTATCCAATCACTCGGGTTTGATACTCTTTTGAACACTTTGAAATTTGAGCTATCACTTAGGTCATGGATCAATATTTGATCACTCCTCCTCATTAGAAATCTTTTGGACCCCAAAAGACTGATATACTGATCTGTACAGTAGATGAGAGTACAGCACCCTCTTCTTTCAACCTCCATACACTTGCCTTGCATGGGTAATGCCTTTGAATCAAAACTTGAAGGTCGTTGACACTTCCCTTCCCAGATGCAGTTGTCCTCCTGTTAAGAACTATCTTCCTTGAACTCATTCACAATTTGTGTTGAGAAGTTTATAGAAGGTATTTGAACATCGCTTCCTTGATTATCGACCCAAGGTGGCTCAAATAAACGTGAGATTACATCATAAATACATGCATACTTAACTAAAATTTGCATATTTACCAATGAAAGTATGTTTTACTATGTCAAGAAGTCAAACCACTTCTTACCAAGCCACTTCTATGGTGACTTTTGCTACTTAAATCTTCTTTTGACATCTTGTCAAAAACAACATAATGCAAGAAACAAATTGACAACATAAATTCACATCATGTGAATCATCATCATGTCTCCTACATCTTGTGTACAAATGTTTGACTAAATCACAAGCCAATAAAACATACCTTTTCCAAATAACTGACTCTCCAAGTCAAGCATGTACAAAAAGAACTTGACGATTCTTTTTCAAAGTAGAAAGAATTCCACCTCTTTTGAAACACTTTATCAATATCTCCCTTTTTCAATCTTGTAGACAAAATCAAATTTTCCAAGTTGATATGACATTGCATGCATGTTTAAACAAAGGAATCGACCATCAAGTCAACTACACATACATGTTCAAATACAATGAAATCATTAACATTCCTTTGTTCATACATACAATTCTCATGCATGTATTCCATTCTTCAACTTTCTCTCAAGTACAATCATAAGTGAAAGATCCTCAATCATACGTAAATTTACTTACAAAGCTTAAATGAACATAATTTTACTGCAATAAAGTGAATCTCATACTCAACTTTTTCATTCACCTTTTTGGTAAAACCCTGCAACTTGCATTCCATTGGCAAAGAAATGTATCAAATCAAAAGACATGCAACTTTATTTGGATAAGAAATCTAACCGTTTCTTACCAATCCACATCAAAGGCACTTCCTTTAAATGCACATTGACATCAACATGTGAATCATCCGGAAACACATCCATTTATGGAAACTTCCTTTCCATTCTTGCCATTTTCTTTTCCCACCTTCTTCAAATTTCGTGGAAGCATTGTTGGATTCAAAATCCAACACTTTTCAGCAATATGTCCTTTCTTATGGAAATAATTGCAACACATGTTCATCCTCTTTACAGCATAATTTTCCTTGTCCAATGGACCTTTGGCTTCTTGCCTCCTTTTCTTCAAAATTTTCCTGCATGTGGCCATTTTCTTCCAAGATCTAGAAACACCATGGTTAACCAAACCACAAAAGGAACATGCAATTTTTTTCCAATGCTTATCTGGAAATTTACCATGCTTTACATAACCAAAAGAAATGTGATTGAAATCAGATTTATACCTTCCTCTTTCACCTTTGTTGCCTTCATGAGAAGGTGAATTGAATGAACAAGTGGCTCCCTTTGAAACACCATCAATCCCTTCAATGATTTTAGAGCTTTCATAACTCTCTTGTTCGAGTGCAAGCTTATGAACACCTTCTTCTTGCAAAGTATGTTTCAAACAATTGCATTCCCCATGAATACAATCTTTACAAACTTGAGGTAGAGAACCTATAAAGAAACTCCTTCTAGGAACTGTTTCAATTGCCTTCATGGCTGCTTTGGAACATTCTCCATAAGATTGTCCATAGCCAAGACCTAAATACTTAGGCCTTTATCAACCATTATTGGCTAAAATATGCCTTGTGCATGTTTTCCCAATTCTTTTCCTTCATAGCCCATTTTTGACATCAACTTGGACCCTATATCTCTTGTATTTTTTTCAAAAGAACCAACATAAACATTCTTAGAGGAAATTGAAGACAAACTAGGATTGTTTACCTCTTCTTCAAACTGATGCTTGACTAAGGCTTCTTTGGCAACAAGGAGTTGTGTCTCCAACTCATGCATCCTTTCTAGGTTCATATTTGCAATATGAAGTTGACTCTCCATTTCCTGCAATTTGTTAAAAAGCAACTGCTTCTCTTCCTTCATGGAATTAAATTGCTCTCGAAGTTGGGTGCTCTTCCTTTCATCTTCATACATTTGTTTCACCATATCCATCATGATGAATATGTCTCACTTCATGTATTCATCAAAGAATCTTGTGAAGGAGGAGGATTTTGAAAACTCACTTATAGAAGTTGTCATTATAAAAATGAACAAAAGAGCTCCAACAAAATTCACAAAGCTTTCAAAATCTATTGAATAAACTTTTGAACTAAATGGATGTAGAGTCAAACTCTTATTCAAGCAGCCTTTTGCAAAAAAACACTCTTGTAATTCAAGGGTTGTCTTGAGGTCCTTCGGGTAAGGAGAATGCCTTCAGCCCTTCTTCCTTCGTAAACTCAAGCAACAGTCAGTTTACAAATAGTCAAACAATTAAATTTTGTATTGTTCAAACACCTTTCAAGTCAAACAAGCAACTTACTGCTCTTTCAATCAAGAAACCATGCTCTGTCAATCAAGCAACCTACTATGTCAATCAAGCAACCTACTCTGATACCACCTGATCTGAAATTGGGGTTTGATAACTTGTTATGCTTACAAGAACCTCCCACTTAGTTAAACAAATAAATGATCTAGCTTATATATGACATTTCCGGAATTAAATACTTGAAACATGTGTGTGTTTTCTTTTAACTGTTTAAGTGCTTTAAGTCCATTTTTTTCTGCTGATATTAAACACATATAACAGCCATATAATGCAGCAAATAAACATCAACACATAACAACAAATTTAATCTAGGAGTTCACCCAAATATCGTGGGCTACGTCTCCTTGAGCTTTTGTCATCTTGACTTGGCTCTTTGGGATTATGGAAAAGTTTATTTTAAAAGTTACACACTTAACTCCAAAGGTTATTGAACTAAACCAATGGGCTTAGAATACCATCTATATCCCTTTCATGGCTTTCATCACTCTGCAAACATATCTAAGCTCCCTTAGACTTGATTCCTTCAATCAGTGCTCTGAGATACCCTGAGCTTCTTTATGGCACTAACTCCTTCGAAATTCTTTAACTGTCACTGAAACCTCATTTATTGTCTCCAGCAGATATTAGACACTATGAATAGACTGATCATTTGCTCAAAATGCGCACTGCATCCCCAAACTAATCCTTCCTCCATGGTTGGCATTGGGTTGCCTGAAACTTCCCAGTAGCATCTCAGCCTTTAGAAGTCTTCAAATGCTTTTGGAAATCCTTACAATGGATTCAGAAGGATCATTACAATCAGGAATGATTGTTGGTTCGTTGAGAACGAGTACTGGTAGCTCCTACAACTGCCTCCAACCCCTGGTGGCCTTGAGCTCCAAAATCTTCTTGGGTAAAAATCTCTATGAAGGTGACTTCTTTAGCTTCTCTGGACTATTCCATTCGCTTCAAAAAGCTCCAATTAGCCTAGCTAGCCTCTTGTTTCATTGTCTCTCTGGTTCAAGACGCTCCTAGAGTGCATTTAATCAATATCCCCTAGGGATACTCCACCAAATTTGGTTAACTGCACCTAACTCCAGATAAACTTGGCATATCCGCCTAAGTTTAGCCACTCCGCCAAGATGACCTTTGGAGGTGACTCGTTACAATAATTGTTTGGACGTGCATATGAGGCAGTATAATCCTGGCAGTTACGGATAATCCTCACCATAAGCATTTCAAATAGCGAAATCTCCACCGTCGATCTATCCCACTCGATCCAAAGGATATCACGTTGTCCGCTCACCAACTAACCTAGAAAATCTCCACCATTGATGTGACATGTCCAATCGAACGGTTGTTGCGCAATCTCATGTAGATTCTTGCACAACCGATATCAGGTCAAGAGTGCACGAGAAAAGTAGTTTTTTGTGCTACATGTCGACCGCTAAGGTTAATCACGTGAAATCATAGAATACCATTTATAGCTTTTTATCCACGCGAGATATCATTTCCCACTTTCCAAATACTACCCACGTGCTCAATACGAAACTTAAAGAAAGACATTTAAGGAAATGTTTAGGGCTTACCCCAAAAGGGAATATTCGTTGGAATATATTTTTTTTAATATTTTCAAAAACCAAATTAATCTTGGTCAAATGTCCAAAAATTGCAGTTTACTGGACTTTTCAAATTGCGATAACTCCTTCATATGGCATCAGTTTTTCGAACCATTCATGGCCCCAGAATTAGGAAGACGAGATCTATCTGATCGCTTAGGTTTGACACTCTTTTGAACACTTTGAAATTTGAGCTATCACTTAGGTCATGGATCAATATCTAATCAGCACTGGTGCCCACTCTGCACGTGTGATGGTCCTACTAAATGCAAAAAATTGCATCTTTTTTCTTTACTCTTCATTCTGCTTTGGTTCGAAATTTTTTCTTGAGTCTTTAAATTTGTCTATGTCTCTGTAATGCCATTGAAGTGTTTACATTTGATTTTATTAGCCTTTGGTGAGATTTTATTTGATTTTTCTTTCTTCTTATCAATTAGTTTTTTTGTCACAGATTTGGCTTGATTGTTGATTAGTTTGAAGAAATTTTTATATTACAGTCTCATTCTATGTGATTTCTTTTATCAATGATCAAGTTGCATCTTAGTTTTCATTACATTTGAGAATTAAGAGAAAAAAAAGAAAATTTTCATTCTTCGCATACATATAGGGTTTTCAATTTGAATTGAAGTTGCATCGAAAGATCTATATAGGAATATTTGATTGTTGCATTATTGATTGTTGAATTACTGTTTGTCTCTTCCCTCTAGTAGATAGATATTAATTGAAACTAAAAGAGTTCTTGTTGTCATACTAGTTGAATCATAGGTAATTCAGGTGAACTAATACCTTGAGCCTTGAAACGAAAACATAATTGAAGAACAACTTCTAAAATTTACTTAATCAATCTAAGGAACATTTAGAACATTAAAGACACATATAGAGGTCTATGCTAGAGACGTGTTCTAGCATCTTTAAACGTAGGAGTTTTCGACACTTGTTTGTGTTACATTCTAGGGGTAGTCAGCATTCCACATACGTAAATATATCATATCGTTCTCCACATACCCTAGGGTATATCAAATGGAACTCCATGTATGAAAACTATATCATAATACTTCCTACCGTACATGACGCATTAGACAACACTATCATAAACTGAGCTTCTATTACCTCTGGATATATTTTGGAAGTCTTCTATAGGTTGTTATCCCGCCATAGGTAAATGAGTCAGCCAGCTTGTCCACTATGATACACTTAATACATCATTCATGGATATTTTTTGCACCTACTGGAAATGGTATTTCACAATTCACATTGACTTGGTAATCCTTTTCTACCTAGTTACCCCTTTGTTTTGTTTTGGGTTTTTAAATATCTAAAAAAATTTAACCCATCATGGAAGAAAACCCTCAACAACCTCGTCATTCATGTACAATGAAAATATTTCCTCCTCTACCTCCCAAGGAAACACCTAGTTGTCGAAAGAATAAAAAGATGCAAACTAATGAAACCAGTACTTCAGAAGCTTCCCCTTTTGTAATTGCATCTAAAATTAACCAACTACAATCATCACTTCCCATAAATATTGATCCTGAAATTACATCTTTACTAGCTGGTGAGTCTAACACAGTAAAAACTTAAGCCCTTACACCTTCATTACTTGAGGTCATCGAACCTGAATTTCCTGATTCAAATACATTACAACCTAAGGTTATACAACCTGAGGAGCCTTAGTTAACTAAGATGATCACTCCAAGGCCTTCTTCCTCTCTTCTTCTACCTTTGACTCAACCACAACCTATACATTCCGATCTTGACGGAGAACAACTTCCACTTGGTCTTTATAGTGTTGAGGAAATGACTGAAGAAGAGTATCGGCATTCCTCTCTTGTCCATTTAAAAGGGACTCTTCTTTATCAAGGTCATCCTTTCCTTACTCTCACACTCTAATACAAGCTCCTTTACCTAGCATGCGTCATTTCAACTCACCTTTGTGTTTCCCTTGGAAAAATTCTTCGGGAAGTTTAACTATGACTGTGTCAACGACGTTTCTCAACCTATATATGTTATCATGAGTGATTCAAATGAATTTGTATCTACCTCCATGTTTGTGACTTCACCAAAAATCCATTTGTATGGTTTTCTATAAGAGTCACCTAGCTACCGGTCATTATCTAGAACCTTTTCTAGTATGTCGACTAGTCCATGGACTTCTCCCTTGCCATCTTCATCTGGAATTCCATCTAGTACCTCTTTGATGAGCACCTCACAACCTATCCAACCTGTTACACCTCAACCTTCTTTGGAGCAGAAATATGGCTCATTTATTAGTGGGTTGGGACATCTACAACAACCTACTCCATCTTGTATTGGGTACTCTCCTCCTGGGGGTCAGTTACCTCCATATTCTCTTTTTCCCCCAACAGGGGGAAGCCTGTTGTTTCCATGTCTCCATATCGTGATCAAATGTCACAAATGGGTGTTCCATCCTATTTGAGCCCTCCATTCCTGGGAATGGCTTCTAATCCTTTGAATCCTATGTTGCATGTTCAACCTGGTTTTTTTTTTAATCAACTTCCCACTTCTCAACCTGCCTCGGTAACACCCCAAGTTCTTACTTTCCAACCCATTCAATCCATGCCTCAACTTGTCCAAGTTTTATCTCAAGTGAACTTGTCTAGGTTGTGCCTCAAACGCAACCTATTCTATCAGTATCTAGGATTTCTCAAATCTGACCTAGCTAGCCTCTTCAAGGTGTGTTGCAAACCCCACTACTTAGTCAATCTATCCCAAAAATGCAAGTAAATCAACCTAGATATGGTATGACCCAAGTACAAACCAGTCAACCCAATGTAGGGATGATACAAAGTCCCTCTACGTAACCATTTCAAAGTATCCCACAAATATCTTTTGGTTAGACTATTGTTCCATAAACGCCTTATCAAGGCCAAAAAATTCAAACCAAATCATTTCAACCTTTCTAAGGTTATCAAGGAATTTGTAACACCCCCTCTGAAGACTACCCAAAGTAACCATGCTAGCCAAGGTAAACATGAGGAGAGATGCTACTATAATCAAATTCATCCTCCTATGTCACCTTAAGGAAGTGGAATCAATGGAACATCACATATAGTCATCCAACATCATCAACAAAACCCTCAAGAGACAATTCAGCCACTCAAGCAGCCTGTCCTTGGGTCCCACTAATATTCTGTAGCTCTTAGGCCATATTCACTCTCATACTATGGGAAATCGATCAGCCATCAACCTAAAGTCACTCTCATAGGCCTACTTGCCAACAACTATGGGCCAAAATTACCAGTTTTGTCCCAGTAACCCCAAGATTTAAGCCACTTTTCTAGCCTAGAATCCTGGCCTCTACCCAGAACTTTTGTAACTTCGAGAATTCATTAAAAACATAATAACGATGTTGTTCAATCAAAAATCACCCTCATGACCATGCCTGAGTGACCCCAATCGGGACTGGAATTCTATCAAACACTTGGTGTCAATGCAACCTACAGGTCTAAGATACAAGAGAGAGAATAAATGATTTATACAACTAATGAAACATAACCAGAAGGATCACCTCCTTCTCCATTGAACTACTACATCATCAATTAGGTCTTGTGTCCATCTATTTAACAATTAAAAGTAAATATATGAAATAACCATGACATGAACCAATCATTCAACCATGCTTATAACCAGCATAAAACCTTATAAATATCAAAGATATGATAGGTGTTAAATCCACATATAGATCAATGAAAAGTTAAGAGAACTTAGCTTTTACTAATCATAGGAAAATCCAACCAGGTTTGGGATTCCACGTACCTCCCGAGCATAGACATGGCTGAACCAAATCTCTCTTTCATCTAGTCACCCCCATGCCATATTCCAATTATGAATGTGGGATCTCATAAAACAACCAATCCAAGAAAAACCAAGGGAATCCAGAGGTTAAACCACTTCCAACCTCATCCAACCGTGATCACACCAAAATCTGTGCTCCGATCACAATTGAACAGAACTTGGAATTCCATCCATAATCCATCACTATCCTTGAGGAATTTTCCATCTCCTTGTTTCTTAGGCCTTATTGTAATCCAAACCTAAACCACTAGGCCCTAAACTAATACTTCTCCCTCAAGCTTTACAGTGTATCTCGCCAAAACTAGTAAAGGGATTCCTAGGCCTTTTGGAATGAACCTTGAGACCACCTCCACCCAAGATTTTGAAATCCATCAGATAATTCCAAAGTTCCAAAACCAAAATAAACATCCCAACATACCATGGCATCAGGAAAAAGGCTAGGCTAGGCTTAAATCCATTGTCATAACCCAGCAAAAACCATGCCATAAATAGCAAGAGAACCATATACCGACATGAAAATCCATGCATGTCCAAACCAACTAGAAAATTATACATGAAAAAGGTTACCTCCAATTATTCTTGCTAAAGTTGTTGGATCCTGCTTTCCTTTCCTTAATCCTTGCTTTATTTTCCTTTCCTTTCCTTGCTTCCCTTTCCTTTGCTCCAAACTAGAGTGTTCCAAGAAAACTTTAAGTGACCAAGAGAGCGAGAGAGAGAGAGAATAATGAGAGAGCTCCAAACTTGAACTTGACAAAAGCCATGAACTAATCCTTAAAAGCATTTTTATGCATGAGGCCTCTACTTTCTTCATTTTCCATTATTTTACTTCAATTTCCTCCTCACATGCAACCTGTGACCTTTTACCTTCCTTTTCTCCTAATTTCCTTTATTTTCATAAATAAATGTGCCAAAAATGCATTTTTTCCTTTTAATGCCTTTGCCTTAGCCTTTGCCAATTTTCCTTACCCAAAACACACATCTAGTGATGCCCACTAGGATATCTTTGCCCAACATTCAGCTTGGAATAAGTGTCCCTTAACCGTGGTCTTACTTTGCCTTTATTAACTTTTATTACCTGAAAATTTTCACTAAGGATATTACAGAACCCTCCCCCTTGGGGAACACCTTCCTCCATGTTAAACCATGCCAAGACCTCAGAAAAATCATTGAAAATTAAACATACTTCCCATGGAGCTTTATAACTTAGCTCGATGCAGTATTTACAATGAAAGACTTGCTCAAAAGAAAAACATCATAACAACCATAATAACATGACACCCATATCTCTTACTGGAGCTTTATAACTTAGCTCATGGTGGTATTTAAATCTGTATACATATACATACATATACCAAAACATTAGCAAAACATATTCCAAACATGTACCAACATCAACCAAAATGGATTTTCCTCAATAGGAAAACAATGAAGGATATAGGGCTCGCATCTGATCCACCATCTCCCATGTAGCTTCTTCAATCCCAAAGTGCTTCCACTGCACTTTAACTTTCTCCATGGATTTTTTCCTGAGTATCTAATTTTTCCGCTGCAATATGCACTGAGGCTCCAGCTAGAACTCTCCTTCTTGCTCCATCTGCAATACAGACCAATCAATGTCATGGTTAGCATCCTTTATGTACTTCTTAAGCAATGAAATATGGAAAACATCATGGAATTTCACTGTTGGATGCAATGCAAGTCGATGTACCACTGGTCCAATCCTCTTAAGGATCTCGAAAGGCCCACAATATTGTGGTGCTAACTTGGCACATGAACTAATCATCAAAGATATTTTCTTGGGCTTGATGTGCAAATACACATGCTCCCCAATCTAAAACTCTTTGAACACCCTCTACTGATCTACACAACTCTTATGTTTATCCTGTGTTTCCTTTAGATTCTTCTTTATAACATGCATTCCCTACTCCATGTACGTCAACATGTCTGGTCCAATAAGTACCCTATTCACTGGATCACTCCAACTAATGGGAGTGTTACAACTCCGTCCATAAAATGCCTAGAAAGGACTTATCCTCAAGGACTCCTAATAACCATTATTGTATGCAAACTCAACCAATGGAATACACTCCTCCCATTTCTGATGTTGGTGCATTACATACATCCTCAGCACATCCTCCAAGATCCTGTTGACCCTCTCTGTCTCACCACCTGTCTGTGGATGATAAGTTATGTTGAAGGCAAACTCTGTACCCAACTCTATACCTCCTTCCAAAAATTGGAAGTGAACTTTGCATCCCTGTCCAACACAATATTATTTGGAACAGCATGTAGTCTCACTATCTCTCTAATGAACACATGTGCTACCTCACTAGATGAATATGTAGTCTTCATTGGAATGAAGTGAGCTACCTTACTCAACCTATCAACCATGACCATAATAGAATCATTTTTCCTCACTGCCCTCGAAAGACCTATGATGAAATCCATATAAATGACCTCCCCTTTCCATTCTAGAATCACAATAGGTTGTAGTAGACTATCTCGATGCTTGCATTTCACCTTTACCTATTGATAGTCTAAACATCTAGCCACAAACTCTGTCGCTTCCTTTTTCAGATTTGGCCAATAGTAAAACTTATTCATCGTCATCAATATCTTCTAATATCCTAGATGACTCAAATACAGCTTCACATGAAATCCCCTCAAGATAAGCTTCTTGAGCTCACTTAAATTCGGCACATAGATGTTGTCTCGCAAAATCACCAAGCCATATTTCATGAGGCAATAGTCTGCATCCTAATCCCTTGTACCTGTACTTGCACCTAAACCTGTATTTGTGCCTGTACTCTGTTGTAACCTGTGCATGATCTCCATGTAGTTGTCATCCCACTGCCTTTCCTACTAGATCCTATCCTATAAATCTGTCCCATAAGAGCTTATAGCTACCATATGATTTACATGTACCTTCCTACTAAGATCATCTGCAACCTAGTTCTCCTTCCCTTTAATGTATCTAATCTCGAATTCAAACTCACTAAGGGTAGCCAACCATCTAGCTTGCCTGGAATTTAGATTCAGCTGATCAAACAAATGCCTCAACCCACTATGATCGCTAATCAATGTAAACCTTTTGCCTAGAAGATAATTTCTCCACATCTTTAATGCATGGATACTCTTTGCTAGCTCAAGATCATCTGTTGGATAGTTCTGCTCATGCTCATTTAGTTTCCATGACTCATAGCACACTACCTATCCTTCTTGGCCACTAACTGCACCAAGTCTCCTTTTGCAAGCATTTGTATGCACTACAAACTCCTTGTCTATATATGCAATCTTTAGCACTGGTGCATGTGTCAAGAACTGCTTAAGCTTCTCAAAACTATCTTCACATTCCGTCATCCATTCAAACTTCTTACCATTCTGCTACAATGATGTGATAGGATATGAAATGTGTGATAAGTTCTTGATGAACCTCCTGTAGTAACCTGCCAATCCCATGAATGATCTCACCTCATCTACATTCTTAGGAGTTTCCCATTCCATGATGGCCCTTATCTCTTCTAGATCTAATGTTATTCCTTCCTTGGAGACAACATGTCCCAAGTAGTGTACCTCAATCTGAAAGAATCTGCACTTGCTAAGCTTAGCATACAAATTATGCTCTCTTAGCAATCTCAACACTATTGCTAAATGTTCGGTATGTTCTTCCTCATTCTTATAATATACTAGTATGTCATCAATGAATACAATAACAAACTTGTCCAAATAAGGACGCAACACATTATTCATCAAACATATGAATGTAGCTGGAGCATTAGTCTAACCGAATGGAACAACAACAAACTCATAATTCCCATACCTAGTCCTAAACACAGTCTTCAAGATATCATCTTCCTTGATGTGTACCTGATGGTGTCCCAATCTCAAGTTGATCTTCTAGAACAATGTTCCTCCCTTTAGCTGATCAAACAAATCATCAATCCTCGACAAAGGGTACCTATTCTTGATTGTTACCTTGTTTAGCTACCTATAACCAATGCATAATCTAAGAGTACCATCTTTCTTCTTTATGAACAACATTGGTGTGCCCCAAGGTGATACACTAGGTCTGATGTATCCTTTGTCCAACATTTCCTTTAGCTGCAACTTCATCTCTACCAACTTAGGTGTGCTCATCCTGTAAGGTGCTTTTTATGTTGGAGCTACCCCTAGTACCAACTCAATAGAAAATTCTACCTCCATGTGAGGTGGAAACTCTGAAATGTCCTCAGGAAATACATCTTGAAACTGTTGCAATACTAGGTACTTTCTCAACACATCCGCATCCTCAACCTCCTTACCCTTCTCACTGGAAATGTGTACTACAAACATCACACAACCTTTTCTGCAACTACACTTAGCCTGCATAGTGTTAACCATCCTCACTAATGTAGGCTTCTTATTTCCCTACAAGGTCCTCTTTTCCCCATTATAATCCACACACTCAATGGCCTTGTCAAATAAATCCACTTTGGTTCCGTGAAGGTATAACCAATCCATTCCCAAAATCATACTATACAATCCCAATGGAAATACATTAAAATGCACTGATGTAGGCATACCATTTAACTCAAATGCACAAGCTCTTACTTAATGGTGAACTCACTTCTTTATACATGTAGCCAACTGTACCAACCAATATTATGCATGCACTTCTTTTCTCAAACCACACTTATCCACCAAGTCAGGATTAATATAACTATAGTTAGATCTAGGATCAATCAAAATAGAAGTAACTTGATCATAAATCTCATGATCCATCTCAATAATCGATGCATGATGATCCTCCTTCCTGTTGTCCATAGCTGCATAAATCTGAGGAATTATATGACCAATTATATGCACCCCCTAAGAATTATAGATTTGGGTTCTACCACCAGTCTAATACTTGCGGACAATCCCTCTGACGATGATCCTTACCACATATCCAACACTACAATGGTTCCCTACCACCGCCTCTAGCCTGCTACTCTCCATGTCCCTTCTCAGTTGTAATGAATCTCTTGTAAGGAACTACATTATATTTCTCACTTGCATCTTGAGGTCTTCCTCGCTTTGGTGGCCATTTTCCCTTAGCTTTATCATTTATTTTCAAGTCATGCTTCGGCTCAAATTTGCTCTTCGACTGCTCATAACAATGCTTCAACTTTCGGATGGCCTCCTCCAATGATCTAGGTTCATAGAACTCAATCTAGTCTCTGTATGCAACTAGAAATCCACTAATGAATCTCTTAACCTTGGCCTTCTCCTCTCTGAGGCACGTATCTCAAAAACTCCAACAATCTACTAGTATACTCCTCATTTGTCATATAACCCATTCACAACTCATAAAACTCCTTAGCTCTATCATCATAATACCTCTTAGACAAGTACTTCTTCTTGAAGAGCCTTTCGAATGCATGTGGAAATCATCCTCATGTATGTCCTTGACATTCTTCACGTCTTCCCACCAAATGTCCTCTTTACCTTTGAAGCTGAAAAGGATTATCCTTGCTTTCATTTTTTCGAAGTAATCATGCAATCTAAATAATTTCCTCATGCCAAGCAACCAAGCCTCCACATCTTGTGATTTATTCATCTCTCCATCAAAGGTAGGTAGCTTTTCCTTCTTGAACTCATCCAAAAATTATTCCCTATCATTCCTCCTATACTGATGATATTGATGACGATCATGATGTCTATCAGAATCAGAACTAGATTAATACCTGTGTCTATCACCCCTCCTATTTGGAGTGTCCAACATCTTGCCATCTCTGATAGTGCCAAATATATCTGACCTATGTCTACTATGAGACCTGCTACCATATGCCCCATTAGATCTATCCTCATGTCCATGGTTGATCCAAAGAGGTCCCTGTCATTGCAAATATGACAAACTTTGAAGTAATATCGCATTCACCTCTGCTTATTTCTCTTGTGCCTACATGATTTTATCATTGTCTGCTTTGCAACTCCTTATTTCTTCCTTCGGGCTTCTTAATGTGTCTACCAAGTCAAAAGAGTGCCCCACACCACACTGCCCAGTTGATGCATAGGGAGATTCTATGTAGTCTACTACCTTGCTAACCATTTGATCTCTTTCCTGCAAGGCATACTATGTCAGGTAAACCAAATCACCATAAATCAGCGTACCTTAGCATACTCAGGGAGGATACCTTATCTGCAAGATCATCAAATCAACATGATACATGTACAACATAACCATAATAATATATAGACATATATCAATAAGTGCACCAATGCATAACCATCATACTAACTAGGATCCATTCATCAATGCAAGGCCATATCAACAATGCATGTTTTGACCTCATGCATGACAACAACCAATACTCTAGTATACACATTGCCTCATGCAACTATCCACTTGCATAAGCAATGCCTAATCAACTACACATACACATAAACACATGTAGTCTAGCATAAGTGATCAATTCTTGTAGTCAACCTACAAGACTGATACATGTAATCAAATAACCAAGAATGTAGTCCAATGTACAAGGATGTAATCAAGCTACATATAATTGTATAACTAGTCATATACCCATGGCGTTGCATTCCCTAAAATCGACATCAAGTTCCTCATGATAACCTTACAACTACCATGATCAATATAATTCATTGCAACAAGAACATGGAACATAAGTGTAATAGACACACACACAACTGACATGCATGCATGACTAGCACACTCACCCATATTTGTAGCACCAGATATGACCTAAAGAGAGCGTATCCATGCTTTGATACGAATCTATAACACCCCCTCCTAGGTGTACCCAAAGTAACCATACCAACCAAGGTAAACATGAGGAGAGATTCTAATATAATCATATTCGACCTCCTATGTCACCTGAAGGAAGTGGAATCGACAGAGCATCACATACAGTCATTCAACATCATCAAAAGAACCCTCAGGAGACAAGTTAGCCACTCAAACAGCCTATCCCTAGGTCCCACTATTATTCTATAGCTCTTATGCCATATTATCTCTCATGCTATGGGCAAGGGAGTGGCGAGCAACCTAAAGTCACTCTCACAGGCCTTCTTTCCAGTGAGTGTGGACCAGAATTTCCAGTTGTGTGCCAGTGACCCCGAGATTTAAACCACTTTTCTAGCCTAGAATCCTGGCCTCTGCCCAAAACTTGTTGTAACTTCCAGAATTTGTTAAAAACATAATAACTATGATGTTCAATAAAAAATCACCATCAGGAATAGTTCTGAGCATCCCCAACTGGGACTAACATTCTGTCAAACACTTGGCATCAATGCAATCTACAGGTCTAGGATATAAGATAGAGCATAAATGACTGATACAACTTATGAAACATAACCAGAAGGATCACCTCCTTCTCCATTGAACTACTACATCATCAATTAGGTCTTGCATCCATCCATTTAATAGTTACAAGTAAACATATGAAATAACCATGAAATGAACCAGTCATTCAACGATAATTGTAACCAACATAAAACCATATAAATATCATAGATATGACAACCATTAAATCCACATATGGATCATTGCAAAAGTAAGAGAACTTATATTTTATTAATCAAATCAAATCTGACTAGGTTCGGGACTTCCACGTACCACTCGACCATGGACATGGTTGAACCAAATCTCCCTTTCATCTAGTCACGCCCGTTCCATATTCCAAGCATGAATGTGGGATCTCATAGAAAAACGAATCCAAGAACAACCAAGGGAATCCAGAAGTTACAGCACCTCCACCCTCATCTAACCATGATCACGCAAAAATTGGTGCTCCAATCTCAACCAAACAGAACTTGGAATTCCATCCAGAATCCATCACTATCCTTGAGGAATTTTCTATCTTCTTGTCTCTCAAGATTTAACGCAATCTAAACCTAGATCACTAGGCCCTAAACCAAGACTACTCCATCGGGCTTTACCGTGTATCTCGCCAAAACTGGAAAAGGGATTCTTAGGCCTTTGGGAATGAATATTGAGACCACCTTAGCCCCTGATTCTAAAATCCATCTGGAAATTCTAAAGTTCTAAAACCAAAATAAACATCCCAACATATCATTGATCTAATTGATCATATGTTAAAATTGAAGTAGAATTGATTATTCTATTAATGAATAGAATGTTAATTGAAAGTGCTGAAAACATGAGAACTGCTTGAGAAGAAGACTTTATGATAGATGAGAAAACATAAATAAGATACAAAATAGTAATGAAAACAGAAAATACACAGCGATACCAGATAGCAAGATTGATTACAGAGTTCGTCCCTGATGGACTACGTCTCCGGGTCCGCTTTCAATATGGACGACCGCTTTATTAGGATTGAAACCAAGGAGGTCGATTACACAGAAATTTTACTTAATTGAATGTGCACACAGACACTTCTGGTCACTATCCAAGGATAGCTCTCTAAACCAGCTTTCCAACACCTATCACGGTTCCCAATTCTGACTCTGAATTCTCCTGCTACACTAAAAACAAAATCAACTATAACCTCCAGAACCTGCATACAAAAAACAAAACCACCAACGTCCACTTCAATGAGAAAAATCTCTTTTTAAAACCCTCCAAGTACATTCAAACGTCCTCAGGTAGAGTTTAGGAATGAATCAGTTGAAATTTAGAGTTTGTTGGACTCAATCTTATTAGGTTTTTCCACCTTAGGATAACACCATGTTACTTTAATTAATGTTAAAACAAAATTGTAACAAAAAACCCAGAAACTTTATATTAAATAAGAATCGTAAACGGTTTGTTGACCTTGCAGAGGAGGTTGACCACCCACATGTGAACAAAGCGGTCTAACCACTGTTAGACACTTGGTGGTTTATCCACCCGATGGTTACAGTCTACAGTTAGCCACATGCCATGTGAATCTGGCTTATCCCAGCGGTTTCGGCAACGGTCGTCACTCTCGGCGCTAACACCGATGGCTATAAAACTATTCACATGACCACAGTCTCGATGCAGCTACAGTTAGGCCTGTTCCGAGTGGTTAACTCCACCTGATAGTTAACATAACCCCTGACGATTATCAACTCCAGTCTCTGTTGCTCACATGGTTGACTGCGGTTATGTAACTCTACTATCAATATTGCGACGGTTCTGCTACCTCTCCATCTGTTCACATGGAAAACGGTCCCCGCACAGTTATATATGGCGATTTAGGACTGTTATGATTTTTATTGTGTTTTATGTATTGTTTAACATAGGCCGAGGGTTATTAAACTTGGTTTTATGTAGGTTCAATACATAGTTTGAATTGCAAAGTGGTTTGATAGGTATAGGATTAGGGTTAGTTTCTTAAGACTTAGGGCTAGGCCTTTTAATGTTTTGGGTTATCACTTGGATTGAACCTCAGGCTGAAGGAAGGCAATGCTAGGGTAACCACAAACCATGCTTAGCCAAGTACCTAGCCCTACTAGGCTGGGAGAGGGCTCTCTCCATAAGGATTTCAGCCAAGATGACTGGATCGGGTAAAGGATATTAGGCTAGGTCTAGTAGCACAAAATTTTGATTGGATTTTGAAGGGGTTTTACAAGATCGGGAGGAGCTAGATAGTTTAGGTCTAGGGAATTAGGTCAGAATTACAGGGTGTTCAATGGGGCAAGGTAGGCATAGGCTTTATCACTCAAGGGCTTGATGGGATGAGATGTTTTAGACTGGTGAGAAGCTAAGAAGGGCATGTGAAAACCATGGATCCTTCCTAGACTGCAGAAAACTTGAAATGATGAATGGTTTCCCAAGGCAGAGCACTGATATACTGAATTCTACCTATCAACTTGAAAACATCCAACTAGAAGCAATGAAATGATGCATGGACTAAATAAAACACATTAACATATGATCACATAAGAAGAAACTGTACTGAAACTCATACCACATGGATCCCATAAAATAGCTGCAATTCCTATTAATCTCCTACCAAACTGCTTACAAAAGGTGTACAATCAAGGTCTAAGCATCTAGCTGAATCAAACCCTTTACCATGAGAAATAAGAAGAAGGTATAAACATGATTTCAACCTCCTCCCATCCTCAGGGGTTGAATCCCTAAAATGAGGAGCTAATCTAACTAATACTAAACAAGAAACAGGAATATAGACATCATCAACAACTTGCCTCTAAAAGTGAAAAACTGATTCATTTGAGCTCAAACTAACTTCTAAAGTAATGAATCTACCCTCTATCACTATTTATCTACCATAATTACATGCCAAGTCATCATTTACAATAGTAAATCATCCACCATGAGAGAGAATCCATGAGTACAGTCAAAAAATTGGGAAAATAGCAACCTTGAGCAAAACTACCAAAAGCAAAGTGCCATTGGTCGAAAGCGCAACGCCACTTCCAGGTCCCTTTTGGAGGCCTTCCTCGCATCCAAATTGATCCCATGATATCTCATTGGAAAGGTCTTCAAGTCTAATTTCTAAAAAAGCCTAAAATTTGTGTATTTGGAGCTCATTTGACCCTTCAAAACCTGATTCTCCCAAGACTAATTATGTGTGTCCAAAAAGTGGCAGAAAGGTCATTTTTAGGGTGTTTCTTGACCTTTTGGTGGACCAGTTCTTCCCCAAAAACTTTGAAACATGCAAGGGTGCATGTCCTCATTGCTCTGAATCCAAAAATTCAAACCATTTCTTCAATGGGTGCCCCTAGGAAAAGCGCAGCGCTTCCTGTGTATTGAAATCCAAAATTTGCTCCAAATTTGCCCAAAATTGGTGAGAAGCACCAGCATCATGTGCTTTGATGAGCCAAGGAAGCTTCAGCTAGCATCCTAAGCCTATTCTCCTCCCTTGTGTGATTTTCTCTATTACCTAGCTCTATCTACTAAGGTGTCACTGCCTGTGTTCTCCTCCTCATAGTCTCAGTCTTCCAGGTCCATGTTAACAAGGTTGAGGTGTATGGAAATGAGCGAAAGTGTTTTTAGGAATGAGGGGATGGGAGATGAGCTTGTGGCTAGGAAATGAATGGAGGAGTAGGAAATGAGAGGGAGGGTTTTTTTGCATGAGATTTTCTCTTGGGGAAGAGGGACAAAGGGGAATATAAATGATATGGAATAGTGGTAAAGGGAAAAATGGATGAGGTGATAGGAAAATAGGGATAGGGGAATTTAGAACTGTAGGGCTAGGTGCTAGGATGAATAGTGAGGATTTAGGGTTTAAGCATCATTAGGGATATTTTAGAGTTTCATATTAAACATGTAAAATTATGCTCAAACATTGGATTTGCAAACCAAAACTAAACTGAGGGATGTCCACTTACTTGTAATGATGGAAGAAGAGAGTAATTTAGAGTTTTCTTTAGGGTTTGAGGGTTTTTAAGCTCTCCTGCCAAAAGCGCAATGCCACTTCAAGTCAACTTTTGACTATCTTACCATTGTCAAAATTTGGCGTGGGATAGATATTTGGAAATATTTTCAAGTATACTTTCCAGAACATCTTGAATTTTTTAATTTGGAGCTCATTTTCCCTATCAAAAGCCCAATATCCCAAGACTGGTCAAAATGTGTAGAATGAGGCTGCCAGAATGCAGAGTGATGTTGCAGTCAACGTTTGAAGGTCATCCACAACTCTAAATTGAGCTCATGATAGCTCATTGGAAATATCTATGTGTCTAGTTATCATTTGACTCATCAATAAAGTCATTTGGTCACTCGAGATAAGAGAAATATTGATTCTCCCAACGTCACCCTAGAAGTCCAGCAACTCTCCTGAGGCAAATGATGTTTTGGGAATTTCTCCCAAACCATGAGACTTGTGTAAAATTGGAAGGAGGTTTTTATTCTTGATTCTATTATGAACAAAAACCCCTCTCACTTTTGTCAAATTCATCTTTTATTTCTCAAAAACATCATTTGAATAAAACCTATCCCAGTGTGTGGAACAGGGGATTTGTAGAAACGAAGGGAAATGAAGGGGATGAGGGGCTTATAATTTCTTGAGAAAACTTTGGGAAGTAGGGAGGGATGTTAGGAAGCAAGGGAAAGTAGAAATTCAAGGATTGAGTGAGTGGAAGGGGTCCAAAGGGAAAAACATAGGCCTGACCTAGAAAAGTGTCAAATTGTAGCAAAAGGCTAGATTTTGTGGGAAAATAATGAATTTGAGGGATATCAGTGATGGGAAGTGTTTAATAAGGTATATTAAGGATAGGGGAATGTGCATTAGCATCAGGATACAAGTTTTGTTGATGATTTGACCATCCAAGAAAAATTACCTTCAAAACCCTAGGAGAGGGAAATGAGCCTTACATAAGTACAACTGAAGCACAAACAAGGTGTAAAATGACCCATTGGAACCATTGGAACCTGAAATGATGATGACAACTGTTTGAATGATGGTACACTCAACCGAATGGTGACATGAACCAATACTTGGAAGGCTTTGGAAGGAGTGAAAACAAATCCTAGACCTAATACCCAGCGACCAAATTTTTACTTGAAGACTCACTGAAATGAAAAAAATTGACTTTGACACCATAAGACCACTTTATAAGAGCATATTTGATCATTGGTGGCAGTATGCAAATACTGACTCTAACATTTTGAAATGTAGGTTACAATAGGTTTATGGTATGTAATGTATGGATTTAGGTTTAGAATTAGGTTTGGTTAACATACTGTCTTAGGTTTATGGTTTTTATTCATTAGGACTTTACGTCAAAATAAAAGAACCCATTTACAACTAAATGTCACAAATCGACATTAGTACAAACATCACATGATGACAAACCCATCGACAATGAAACTCTACAAAGGTAGACGAAAACCACATGTCGACAACCCAAATCCTGCGAGGCGGACGACAAACACATGTCGACGACCAAATCCTAGCGAAACTGAAGACAACCACATGTCGATAGCCAGGTACAAAACCATATCACCATGAAACCATTGACATCACCTGAACAACTTGAACCATAAACAACATTGTCAAAACTAAATGACACTGGACTGAATGTTGACAACAACACTGAGTTGTATAACTAATCTGATGAGATCCTCCTGGATCAATCCTCTCCACTTGAAAGATTTTGGACCACAAAAGTTTGACTAAACAAATATTCGATGAGGGTAGAGTTCCCTCACTTTCCACCTTCTC
Source organism: Pinus taeda (assembly GCA_000404065.3). Classification (NCBI taxonomy): domain Eukaryota; kingdom Viridiplantae; phylum Streptophyta; class Pinopsida; order Pinales; family Pinaceae; genus Pinus; species Pinus taeda. The sequence goes on along the minus strand of APFE031081704.1, from coordinate 23,844 downwards.
TTGATGATGTACCAATACATTCAGTTAATCACCTGCAAGTGATGACCCTGATGATGCTGACCATGGTACATTTTGAATCAGTGACCTGTTCCCTCCATCTGCAATATGTACAACTTGAGACGATGGTTAAATAACATGTTATGAACATGGAAATTGATTTCTTTCCACGAAATAACATGAGTTAGGGATTCATAATCATCTTTGAAAATAGTCTCTACGGGATATTGTTCAATACCATTGACATGTATTAACAATCTATATTGTGAAACAAAAAATGCAATCAAAGACATTTTTGATATCAAACCAGCTAGTTGACTTGACATACTTTCCTACTTCCTGATTACTAAGTGAACTTGCTGCAATAAACCCATCAAATTGTACGGTGAATACTACTACAACTTAGCTTGATTTTGAAAGTATTGAATTAGTTGTTGATTTGTTTGAATCACTATTTCTTAATTTCTTAAATTATGTTTCCATTGATTAGTAATTTCCCCTTATGCATAAGTTTCCCTTAAATTCTTTGACACTATTTTAGGAAAGGTTTTGATATGAAAACAAATGGGCTTCCTCTCCACTTGAAAAGAGGCTTCCAAACTATTTGAATCATGAAATGGTGACACAATACAAGAGAAATTTAACACTGACTTTCCCTAATACTGACCTGCATCCCTGTAACTGATATTTTCCAAACTTGGACTGAATTGATTCATTATGACATTAGGAAGAGAAGCTTTAGACACAAACTGTAATTCATGTTGCATTCCCTGCTTATGAGTAAGATGTTTGGTTTCTTTAAAGAAAACTGGAAAATTTTCTATCTCTTTGATCAAACTATCTTTAAGTTGAGGCTTGTAACCTGAACAAACATCCTGTCGATTCTTATGTTGTTCCTTTACACACATGATTACAAATCTTTTATTTGAACTTATTAATCGCTTCATCTAATTAGCAGCAACTAAATTCAAGTGATTTTTACTTTGATGTGCGTTGACAATAAATTCAACCCCATCTTTCTTAAGGTGATATTTATGCTCTTTCCTGTAAAATATTGCATCACGATCATAAAGACAAGGACTTCCTAAGACAACTCCACATATGTCTACTGGAACCACATCTAATTCCACTTCATCAATGTAATTAGCTGTAATGGAAAATCTTAATCGACACTGTTTTGTGACTTTTATCTAAGTTGATTTATTTAGCCATCCTAATGGGTAAGGTCTTGGATGATTTTGTGTCTCCAAACCCAAATTCTTAACTAAATATTCAGAGATTAAATTGGTCTGTGGTCCACTGTCAAACATTGTATCTATCTTGGTGTGCTTAGAAGTTATCCTTATGTTAAATAATTCAACTCTTTTATCCTCACTTTAAGGATTTATGTTTGATTAACATGCAATAATATTCGAACTTGAACTAGTTTCAAAAGTTTTACCTGTCGTAACCATAACAGTTATCCTCCTTTCATCACCTGAATCTGAACCTAGATCTTGCTGGACTGCTACAGTTGCTTTCTTTTCATCCTTCTCCTTAAGGAACTTTTTGGGATTAAGTTCTGGATGAAGTTTCCAACACTTAGATTCATCATGACCGATTCTCTGGCAATGAGAACAAGTCTTTCCTTCTGAGCTATGGCTAATTTATTTCTCTTCAAATTGTTCTTCCCTTTACTGTCATTGGAATCTTTGATTTCCAACTCTTTGGATGATTGCGATGAAAACTTGAATGGTATGCCACCTGATTCAATATGTATGGCCTGAACACACACTTCATCAAAATCATCAAGATTAAACATCAATAATGTATGCTGTAAATATGAATGTAAATTGCCGAAGTATTTTAATAAACTTTCACATGTATCCAGTGAAATACCAAGTGGCAATGCTTTCTTTCTGAATTCTTGAGTAAACTCTTGAACACTCTGCCCTTTACCTTGCCTCAAATGTTGCTAATCAATAACAGCTTGTTGCATGTATCCTAAAGGATAGAATTGTTTCCTAAGAGCTTTTAAAAACTTAGACCATGAAGAAATGAATTTTCCTTTTCTCCTTACATCTATCTGAGTTTTAATTTCCCACTAGATTAAAGTTGTTCCCCCCATTCTAAGTGTAGCTAACTAAATTTTCATTTTATCGTCAGAAATGTTCTGAATACAAAAATACACTTCTAACTGCTTAATCCAGTTATCTAACTTTTCAAGATTCATTTTGCCACCATAAATAGGTAACTCAAATTTTACATCAAGTTTCAAAAGAGATGATTTCTTAGGTTTCTTTTCTATTTCAGATTCTGCACTGGAATAAGATGATGATGATGATGATGAAGATGAAGATGATGGAGGTGAAGGTGGTTTATCAACCTTGCCTTTACCTTTTTCCTTCTTCAATGTCTTTGAAGAAGAAGCTGCATCTCTCACCTTCTTGTCTTCATAGAGTTCTCCCAACATCTACTACATAGTCAAGAATGCTTTCTAAAATTGTTCATCACTCATCTTAGTTTCAGTATTTTCACCTGCATCATATCCTGTCATGGTCAACTTATAAATGACTCGTCACTTTCCAATCTCTGGATCAATATGCTCAAGGATTCCTTCTCCACATTGCGACTTTGACCTGGTTAACATTCAATGACAAATTCTAAAAATGAAAACTTCTTTGATACCAAATTATATGATATTATTGGTCATATGTTAAAACTGAAGTAGAATTGATTATGCCATTAATGAATAGAATGGTAACTGGAAGTGCTAAAAACGTGAGAACTACTTTAGAAGAAGACTCTACTATAGATGAGAAAACATAAATAAGATGAAAAATAATAATGAAAATAGCACATACACAGTGATACTAGACAACAAGATTAATTACGGAGTTCTTCCCTAATGGACTACGTCTCCGGGTCCACTTTCAAGATGGGTGACTTCTTTATTAGGATTGAAACCAAGGAGGTTGACTACACAAAAATTTTACTGAACTGAATGTGCACATAGACACTTTTGGTCACTATCAAAGGATATCTCTCTGAACCATCTTTCCAAAGCCTGTCACGGTTCTCAATTCTAACTCTGGATGCTCCTGTTACATTGAAAACAAAATCGACTATAACCTCCGGAACCTGAATACAAAACCCAAAACCACCAATGTCCACTTCAATGAGAAAAACCTCTTTTTAAAACCCTCCAAGTACATTCAAACTTCCTCAGGTAGAGTTTAGGATTGAATCAATTGAAATTTAGAGTTTTTTGGTCTCAGTCTTATTAGTTTTTTCCACCTTAAGATAACTCCATGGTCCTTTAATTAATGTTAAAATGAAACTGTAACAAAAAAACCCATTTATAAACTTTATTATAAGTCAGAACCATAAACGGTTTGTTGACCGGGCAGAGGAGGTTGACCGCCTGCATGTGAACAGGGAAGTCTAACCATTGTTAGACACCTGGTGGTTTATCCGCCCTGTTGTTACAGTCTGAAGTCAACCACATGCCATGTGAACATGGCTTATCCTAGCCATTTCGACAACGGTCTTGACTCCCAACGGTAACCTCAACGGCTATCAAACTATTCACATGACCACAATCTCGATGCAGCTATGGTTTAGGCCTATTTTGAGCGGTTAACTCCGCCCGATAGTTAACATAACCCCATACGGTTATCTACTCTGTTGGGTGTGGAGCCTGATTATATTTTGTATTCAAAGGTATCACCACATTGGACCCCAGTTCGTAATGGGGCGGCAACATCACCCGTAAAATATTCGTTGGAGGAGGGGTCCACAGGGGGGTCCAGGGGGGGCAGCTGCACCCTTGAGGCTAAAAATAGATGTAAATTTTCCTTGTAAAATTTTGTAATTTCGTAGTTAATCTGGGCCATTCATTAGGCGGAGATTTGATGGTAGAAGTTATGTTTAATTTAGGGTTTTTGCTCTAGAAGGCAACCCATCGCTATATATGAGGGAATTGTATTGCATCTATGTAGATCTATATTCTGAGTGAGGAAGAGAGAGGAGATTGAGAGCGAAGACGGAATTATAGTGGATCTGTTGTAGGTTGTATCTCTTCAGTTTGCTGGATAATATAAAAGGAAGGACCGGCTATTTCTCCATGGACGTAGCACAAACTGGGTGAACCACGTATATCTGTGTCTCTCTTATTTTATGCGTTTCTGTGTTTATATTTCTGCAATATTTTATGTGTTCCATTGCTCTGTAATATATAATTTTCTAACAAACTCCGCTGCTCACATGGTTGACTGCGGTTATGTAACTCTGCGTTCAATACTACGACAGTTCCGCTAGCTCTTTGTCTGTTCACATGGACAATGATCCTTGTGCAATTATATTTGGCATTTTAGGACTGTTATAATTTTATTATGTTTTATGTATTGTTTAACATAGGCTGAGGGTTATTAAACTTGGTTTTATGTAGGTTCAATACATAGTTTGAATTGCAAATTGGTCTGATAGGTATAGGATTAGGGTTAGGTTCTTAGGACTTAGGGTTAGGCCTTTTAATGTTTTGAAATGTAGGTTAAAATAGGCTATGGTATGTAATGTACGGATTTAGGTTTAGGATTAGGTTTGGTTAACATAATGTCTTAGGTTTATGGTTTTTAGTCATTAGCACTTTACATCAAAATAAAAGAACCCATTTACAACTAAATGTCACAAAGCGACATTAGTACAAACATCACATGAGGACAAACCCATTAACAACCAAACCCTACAAAGGCAAACGAAAACCACATGTCGACAACCCAAATCCTACAAGGCGGATGAAAAACACATGTCGAAGACCAATCCTGGCGGAACTGATGACAACCACATGTCAACAGCCAGGTACAAAACCATATCACCATGAAAACCATTGACATCACCTGAACAACCTGAACCATAAACAAAACTATCGAAACTGAACAACATCGAACTAAATGTTGACGACGACACTGAATTGTATAACTAATCTGATGACATCCTCCTGGATCAACCATGGCATTTAGAAAAAGGCTAGGCTGAAATCCACTATCATAAGCCAGAAAAAACCATGCCATTGACAACAAGAGAACCATACACCAACATGCAATCCATGCATGTCCAAACCAGATAGGAAATCACACATGCAAAAGGTTACCTCCAAGTATTCCTATTGAATTTGTTGGATCTTTCTTTCCTTTCCTTGATCCTTTCTTTCTCTTCCTTTCATTTCCCTACTTTCCCTTTCCTTGCTCCAAACTAGAGTGCTCCAAGAAAACTCTAAGTGACCAAGAGAGTAAGAGAGAGAGAGAGAGAATAATGAGAGAGCTCCAAACTTGAACTTGACAAAAGCCATGAACTAATCCTCATAATCCTTTTTATGCATGAGGCCTCTAATTTCTTCATTTTCCATTATTTTCCTTCAATTTCCTCCTCACATGAAACCTGTGACCTTTTACATTCCTTTTCTCCTAATTTCCTTTATTTTCATAAATAAATGTGCCAAAAATGTCTTTTTTCCTTTTAATACCTTTGCCTTAGCTTTTGCCAATTTTCCTTAGCCAAAACACACTTCTAGTGATGCCCACTAGGATATTTTTTCTCAACATTCAGCATGGAATAAGTGTCCCTTAACCGTGGTCTTATTTTGCCTTTATTAACTTTTACATGAACTTTTTCACCAGGGTTGTTACAGAATTGGATAGCTTTGCTATGTTTATCATGGTTATCAAAATCCCCCCTTATCCTAGAATGTAGATACCTATTTCTCAACCCATTCCATTATACCCAGGATCTCTACCACCAGACTTTAATACAAAGTTTCCAGTTTTGGTGATCCTTAAGTTACCCGATTTACCCCAGCTCGCGAATGATCCTATTTGTCATTCTCCTTACTAGTCAGCCATTCCTAACAAATTTTCGAGCGATATCCCAAAATTCAATGGAAATCCTAGAGAAGACTCGTCCACTCATGTTATGACCTATATGATGTTCATCCAACTCCTTAAATGATGACTTGATTCGTTTGCATAATTTCCAAAGAAATCTTATTGGTGTGGTAGCTAAGTGGTATGTTGAATTTCCACGAGCTTCATTTAACAACTTCAAGGCCTTAGCAACCACCTTTCTGACCCGTTTTCAATTACCTATTTGATATGAAACTAGAACTAAACTTTTGACCTATTTGAAACAGTCTAACTCCACTCATATCTCTGATCATATTCATGAATGGAGGCATCGACGTTGGTTGGTCAAAAATTTCATTCCCGATCAGTTATTGGCTGAACAATTTATCAAATCCTTGTTACCATCCATAACTGAAGGCATTTCTAAAGGCGGCGTTGTTACTCAAGAGAAATTCATTTCTCATGAACAATACCATGACTTGATTTATACTCAATCTAGCACACTCTATGATAAGATACCCAATGCTCCATGACCTCAACATACTATTCCACCACCTCCCACTAAATAATCACATGTTGTTCATGGTGCAATTGGTTCTGCTAGTCAACAGGCAATGAGTAAATGATCTAGTTCATCTCATGTTGTGGCTACTCAAAACCCATCCTCCACTTCTCCTGCGACTAATTCAGTGACTAATTTCGTTCAATCTATGAAAATTAAGTCTTAGCAATCAGAAAGTAAGAAGAAAGGAAAAGGAAAGAAGAAGAAAGATGATTATTCACAGGAAAAACAAAATAATCATTCTCCTAATGACAAATGAAATCCTCATTATCCTTGTCTTATCTGTAATGAGGAACATTTTTCTCAGGACTATCCACCTCAGGAAGAAGTTAATCAATTCCTGAAGTCTTCATCTAACGTGTTTGTTGTGTTAAAAAATATCTTTCCCAACCAGGAGATGAATATGGTTGCATGCAATATAGCTTCCGCTTCCTAGGTTATGATGTTATCTTCCACCAAACATAAAGAGGAGATCATGGTGGCTATAAGAAATAAAGGCTATGGTAACTTGAATCCCTTGACTATTAAGGCTATTGATCAACCTGCCAGTTCCACTCAATCTACTTCAGATCCTTCTCCAAATGTAATATCGACTGAATTAACAATTAAACCTCCTAAAGGAATTATTCACAAATCAACATTCAATCCCCATGTGAGAGTTGCAAAAAACTAAAATATATTTGAGGACTTGGCCCAAGCTCCTTTTGCTATGTCAACTCTTGAGGTATTGCATAATTGTCTTGCCCAAAATACGTCTTTACTTGCAGCAATTGGAGGCATGTATCTATTGGATTTGAGTCTTGTGGTATTTAATCATGAGAACCATACTCCTAAACATCCACCCCAACTGGCATTCATTATCCAAGTTGTTGTTAGGATTAAAATTATCCATCGGATAATTGTGGATGAAGGCGCTTTGACTTGTATCATGTCACTTTCATGTTGGAAAGATATTGGTTACCCACAACTTAATCAATCACCAACCAATATTTTGATGGAAGATGTTTCAAAATTTACGAAATTTTGAATACATTTGAAAGTAGAATTAGCTGGCAAAATGGTTTTAGTAGAAGTTGAAGTTATACATGGACCTTTGGATTATAACCTTTTACTGGGTCGCACATAGATTTATGCCATGGAAGTTGTCATCTCAACCTATTTTAGGATGATTTATTTCCCTCACTAGGGGAGCATTATGGCCATCAATTATCTTACCTTTTTTCCAATAATCCTCAAACTACTAGAAGCATTCCACTTGTGGGTGAATCCCCATAGTCCTATCAACATGTTGGAGTTGGATTTTTGAAAGATTCCTCTTTTATGGCCTCCTCATAACATTGCTAATTCAGTTTCCTTTGTCAATATGATTCCCTCTAGTAATTTTCCATCTAATCCTTGGATAGTACTAGACATTTTGAATGTTGATACTTTTGGTGACCAAATGTCACTCAGTCCCATTGATTTTGAATATGAAGCCATCTATTCGGCCTGTTCGACATATTCTGATTTCAATTCCTCAATAGATTGGGTTGATCATTCCCAATATTTCAATTCATCTTATGATCATTTCACCAGTACATTCTCTACTAATGAAAGCATCATGGAAATCATGATGTCAGATGATGCACTATGGGACGATAACCATCACAATTCCTCCTTACCCAAAACCCTTGAAAATAATCTTGGAGATGTTTATTCACCCAATATTACTGAGACATTTAAGGATTTTGTATACATTCATGATGTTGATTCCGATCAAAACTTAGCAAATATTGAAGAGATCGTTCCTCTCAATATTGCAATTAAATCAAGAGTTATCGAACATGTCTATATTGGTGAATCTTGTTCTCCTTATGAGGTCGAGATTTATAAATCCCTTTTTCAAGAATTTTGTGCCATTTTCACCTGGACATATGAAGATATGCTAGGTATTGATAAAAATATCATTGTACATGAGATCGAAACTTATCTATATCATAATCCCATTCGGAAATGCTTACATCCTGTTCACCCTAAGAAAGTTGTTGTGATTAAAGCAGAAGTTGAAAAAAAAATTGTTTGTTGCCTTTATCTACCCAGTTCCTCTCACTGATTGGGTCTCAAACATGGTCCATGTGATGACGAAATAAGGAACAATTCAAGTGTGTGTCGACAATCGGGATATTAACTATGCTTGTCCCAAAGATAATTACCAAACCCCATTTATCCAGCAAATTGTTGATGATTATGCTGTAAACGAACTTTTTTCATTTATGTATGGTTTCTCCAGTTACAATCAAATCAACAGACTCCCATTAGACTAACATAAACTACATTTATTTTTTCATGGGGCACATTTTCCTATCGTAAGCCCCCTTTTGGTTTGAAGAACGTTGGTGTAAATTTCCAGAAGGCCATGAATAATGCTTTCCACGGAATCAAGCACATTGTAAAACCTTATTTGGATGATTTATTTGCCCACTCCAAAATGTCGTGAGGATCATTCGATGCATCTCAGAGCTATTTGTCTATGTTGTCAGCATTACAATATCAGAGTAAATATGCACAAATGTGTGTTTTGTGTCCAATTGGGTAGAATTCTTGGCTTCGTTTTGTCAAAGCAAGGAATATGTATCGATCAACTCAAAGTACATGTGATTCTTCATTTGGTTGCACCTTCCTCACTTGTTCAGTTACAACACCTCCAAGGGAAGGCTAAATTTCTATGGAGATTTATCCCAAAATATGCAGAACTAACAAAAGGATTTACAAGCCTATTGAAAGCTTAAATGCATGTCATGTTGGAGCGTGTGGCAGAGATATGTCTAGCTATGCCACTGCCAAAAATATTTTGCAAGTTGATTACTTTTAGCCCATTATATTTCAAGGTTGCATCCTCGCAGTATAAAAGTGTCACACTTTCCATATCTATTATCGTAAATCTCATGCTCCACCTACTCCTATGCATCTTGTTATCATTGTTGGTCCCTTCGTGAAATGGGGCATTGACTTCATGACATGTAACCCTCATTTAGTTGGGGGGCATGGCTACATTATTGTGGTTGTAGATTATTTTACCAAATGGGCCAAATTGATGCCTACATATAACAGCACCATTGAAACAACTGCATTGTTTATTTTCAATCACATCATTGTTATATTTGGCGTGCCACAAGCTATTGTGAGAGACCACGGTAAAATTTTTTAAAATCACATGATATCTAAACTTACCACCAATTAAGGCCTTCAACATGATAGTTTGATGCCTTATTACCCACCGGAAAATGGGCAAGTAGAAGCTATTAACAAGGTTTTGAAAATGATGTTACAACACATGATAGGGATTCATAAAATGAATTGGCACCTCATTTGTTTTTTAACATTGTGGGCATACAAAACATTTGTCTGGATTGAAATTGAATTTACACCCTTTCAATTGGTGTATGCTATAAAATCACTCTATCCCATTGAATGTGAGATTCCATCTTTAAAGCTTTCCGTCGAGATTCTTCCTGTAACTTCCGCAAAAGAAGAGTGTTTTTTGCATCTAGCATGCTTAGATGAAATCTAGCATGATGACGCAATGGCCAATGAGGCCCACAAGAAACACATCAAAGTATAGTATGACAAAAAATTTAAACCTCATGCCTTCCTAGAAGGTGACCTAGTACTTTTTTATGATCAACAAGCCGATAAGTTAGGGACTAGAAGCTCGAACCAATGTGGCTAGGCCCATATATAGTCAAAGGTGTACTTGCAAAAGGGGCTTACAAACTCATTTATTTTGATGGAATCCATTTGGTGTAGCCCAGAAATGGGTTGTACCTAAAAATATACTATGCCTAGATTTTATTTTCATAGTCACTATGTACATACTGTATAGGTGTGTTAGTGTGTTTGCAGTGTGTTTCCTTCAAAGTTTCCTACTGTATTCGTTAATATCAAATTACATTTTATTTATATATGTTGGTGTTCCTTCATTCATATGTTGGTTATGTTTATGGCACTATTAGTAGTACTCATAACCTTTCCTCTGTTGTGGGGGTTATTTATTCTCCAAATGGTGAGTTAGTGAGTCTACAAGGTTTGTATAAGTAACTCAACTAATAATATCACTGAGTATAGCACATTGATCAAATTACTGTCTAACACTATTTCACGTGGAATTCGCCATTTGATAGTCAAAAATGATTCACAACTTGTAGTACTACATCTAAACAATGCCTATTCAACACGAAGTCCAACTATGCTTCACATGTTTTCAAGGGTTCACCTTATAAAATGACATTTTGATTAAATTTAATATCAACATATTCCTAGAAGTATAAACATGTTAATTGATGTTGATTAGCCAATTATGTTTTAGATAGACATTTGCAACACATGTAAATATTTCAATCAATGTCACACATTGAACAAGAAAATAGAGAAAATAGGAACATCAATAGATAATTGTATATAGAGTTTGGTTTTACAAAAAATGTGTCTGAGATAAATATGGCCACATGGCATATAATATCAAAATACATGTAGACAAAATATGTCTCTAAGGCCTCCTAATAGACTAGTCCCGGTGATGATCGTGCAGGCAACTTTGCACAGTCGCCGACTGATGCGCTTTGGTACTCCAATAGTGTATCGCTTCAACTGCATAGAGATCGCATTGACCTTGGTATCTAGCACCTATGTATCAAACCCTCAACATGGTGCTCAAACTCAACAAGAGTCTCAACTACGTTGAGATCCTACATCTCCTCCTCTACCCCTACAAGAATTCCAATCAATGCAAGTTGTGGCTCTCCTCATTACTAAAAATACGATGAGCCTACAAGTCGTAATGGTCCATTATCTACATGTGAAACAAATAGTTAGTCTCTGATATATTAAAAAAAAAAAATTGTAAACTCTCAAAAGTAAAAAAATATTGGAAATGGTCCACCAAATTGGCTACAATCACCTGCTAAAGTTTGATGGTAAAATGCACTCAGAGCTCACTCACAAGAGGTAAAAATCAAATTGGTAAAAATGTTTTTACTTTTTCCTATTTATGGTCAATTTGGTTATTATTTCATTATATTTTTAATATTATTGACCTAATTTTACCATATGGCATATATTTTTAATCCTTTTGTGGTGTTATAAGCAAGTTAAAAGCTAATCGAAGGACGTGATGTAAATTTTAAGTTCAATATAGGTCATTTTGATGAAAGAACACACTTTTATCACTTTTTTGGGCTGTGTAAACTTATGAAAAAAGGAACCCCATGGAGTCCTCCTTCGGCTCTTTTCAGACTCTCAAAACATTAAAATATTTTTGAGCACTTGTCTTTTCAAACTTGTTAAAATAAATGAAAAGACGTCTACCCAGTATATGTTTAACCCTTTTCTGAACTGGGATAGACTATTTAAGAAGAAGGAATACTTTAGTCAAACATGGCTAAAAGGTTCTCCTGAGTATCATTTTCTTCCTTTTCGGACTCAAGAGACTAAATTTATGAAAAATAACCTTTGGATTTTTCCTTTTCGCCTCTTTTTCAAACTCTCTAAACATGATAAAGAAGTTGAGTTACACCTTCGTTGCACTCATAAAATCATCAAATAGTGTTGGATTCATCAAATATGATGAAGCCGAACCACTCCTTCTAAAGGTTCATTAAAAATACTCAGAAGGATTCATTTAAAGGATGAACTTATAGATCAAACTTATGTTATCCTCATCAAGCTTATCAAAAATAAAGAGGTACTGACCAGAAATGGTTGGGGAAATTGGGAAAATGGGGTACTTAACCTATTAATGGTAGCAAGTCGCTCCTAAACATAACACTCTTTCACTTCATCTATGTGACTATTAGGTTGGGAAATATTCTTGTCTCTTTGGTTAATCACACCATATCAAAGCCTTCATAATTGGTTTTGAGTCAATACTGCCAACTCCATAAAAGTGTCGCCAATATGTTCATGAGAAGTCTTTTAGTTGGCATCTGCTACAATACTCTTAAGCCTTCATTCATTCTACCCTTCCTAAACCAGTTCTGCATTAGCATCATTCTGTCTCAAATCTTGATACCTGTTTCATGTCATTGATGATGGATATGTCAAGGCCCTCCTACGATGGGTCGCTTCCTGTCAACATCATCTCATTGTCCAGGAAGTTGACTTAGAAACTCCTTTCATTGCTTTGGATCTTTCATAACTCAATGGCAAGTTTCCTCTCTCTCGGCAATAGGTATTCATCATTGGCCTTCAACTAGATGATTTTGTGTGGTTTTTGACTTCAACTCATTCATTCACACCACATAAATTGTATTATGGTATCTTGACAGCCATTATCATTATTGGAGGTTTCTCTCACGTTTGTTAATGACTTACATCATTGGGTGGGGTGTATACCATGTTTGACTCCAACTCATTTATTCGCATGGTTAGACTCGTACTATCAAGTGATGAGATAGAATACCCCAGATCTAATTCATCTATCCAAGCTATGATTTCAAGATTCATACAATATTATAAAGTATGATGGCTATGATCATTCAGACAGTCATCCAAGCATGGGTCCATGCTCTATTATCAGTGGACGAGACTTCTTGATCATTGTATATGTAATATTGGCTTATATGTTGAGCATGGGTATGTTTATCTCAGTAATGATATCATAATGGTAATATATATTGTAACATATAATGATCTCAACCATTTTATTCTTAATCTGAACTTGTCAGAAAGTAAAGCACTTTAGTACTCAGCCACTGCTTTTTGACTTTGTACTTTATGGGGCAATCTGTTACAGTTCATTTTGTCACATTTGCTCAAAAGGCCTAAAAACTAGATCAATCAATATCCTTGAACACTTTATCATTATCCCTTTGCAAAGTCCTAAGCATCACCTCTCCAAAAGGTCTGAGTTTCTGAGTTAATCAACTTAAAAAACTTTTTTTTTCCCGATCACACCCTTCGTGCCTATCCACCTACAATGGTTTCAAGTTGCATAATTGAGCATCTGCATTGGCTAGCATAGGTTTCTCTACTCTACAGGTGCGATGAATCTAGAATCTCAGGAAAATTAAAAAATATTTTGAAATCTTCTACTTCCAGAAGCTTCTAAAGTAGTTTTAACCATTTACCATAAATAGAGATCTCAAATTCCTATTTGATCCTACTCTAGTGGTATTATCTCTTATCCCTAAAGATTATCTTCCCTCATATGTGGATCTCAAGCCTAGATTGGTAAAAGATAAACTACCACTTTTACCCTATAAATTTACCGCCTCCAATAGAGTTTGGTTTTGCTTTTGAACATTACTAGTACCCTCATGTTGTTTCTTTAAGCATAAGGAATCATCATTTATTTATGCATTATGGTTGAGTTTGAAGGTTTTGTTTGTGGAAAGGAAGGAAAACAAAATTAGAGAGACATATACAAAGTTAGCTTCTATATATGGTTGTAACTCTCTCCTTCATTTATTAATACAAAAAGAATTATGTTTTCCAATACTTGTTTCATGTTGATGCTTATGTATTTCAATGCCATTATGACTGCTTGATTAGAGACATTGGATTATGCTATGTGGATATTGTAGTTCTCTTGTTTGTTTTATTCATTATTGTAAGTTCCATTTATAGTGTGTGGAGCTAGAGTTGGAGCTTACAAGCAAAGAGAAGAGGAGGACTTACTACAAATTCCAGATAGGTCTCTTTTTCGCATTCTAATATCTCGAAGAAAAACATAGATATTTTTGTCCTATGTTGTTCTAGATCAAACCACTAGATCTAGGGAGTTAATTTTTGTTTGCGGAAGTGAATTTTCCATATAACAATAGAATTTTGTTTTCATATTATAACTTCTTCTAGCCCAGATAGTTTTCAGCATGTACCTGCAACCCTATTCGTGGATATCACAAAAGAATAGTTATAATCAAGTAATGAAAATAAAGCAAGAGACTAAATTTACTAAAGGAATAAATAATAGTATAAGAGATATATATTACTTATATTTTACGAACAACAACATCTCCCTCTTAAACTTGAGCTACATGATCTTTTTTTCACCATAGTCCTCTTTAATAGATGTTGCTATCTTTCTCTAGATACACATTAGACAGTTAGCTATCAAACCATAGAGAATTCTTGTCAACATAAGCCATAGAGGATCATAGTTATCCTTCCAACTTTCAAGTTTTAGCCATAGGGATACATTGTGTCCCTTTTTGCAAAGGATCTTTTGTCATAGTTTTCTAAGATCTCGTCCTTCATGATTCTAGTTCTTTAAACAAAATGACTCAAAATTTCTTACAACTGTGATCCAATCCTAAAAATTATTCCTTTCAAGTCAACCTCATTGCTGGAGAAAGTTCTTCTTCTAGCAACACATGTACACCTTATACGGATCAACCATTGTGAGTGGAAACCATATGCATCCTTTTTGGACCAATTACTATTAATTGAAACTATATAAATCCTCCATAGTTCATTTATTTTAAATCAACACCATATATGTTCTTTCCAAACATCACAAAAATATACTCTTCATAGTTTAGCCCTCGTAACGAAACATTATTGCAAATATGATTCACTCGTAGCGAATGGCCATGCCACACATTATTATTGTACAAATGATGTCACTATGCATTGAGGTGGTGTCACCATGTAAATATTCTTGAGTCAAAGTGGCATAGTCAAGCCTCAAACCTATGACATAGATGGGCCATGGAATAACATAATTCATCGCAGAGTAGAGAAAATCACAAGAAGTATGCAATCATGAGTGTAATGTTGTGCGAGCCATAACAAAGAGATGCGATCCTCGGGTAATGAATGTAATCTAGGAAACGATTTATGCATTGATATTTGAAACAAACCGTTTTCAAATTAACCACTATAATTTTCAATCCATATATAAATGTGATCCTACAATGATAACGTGCCACAGTGAGTCATGGTAAATTATATTTATGGAGGAAATATGATCGAGTGCTATATTAGAAGAAATAAGCAATGCCACCAAGAATCATGAGCCCAAGAATACAAATTTTCTTGTGAACCTTTCACAGATAATTAACGAGCCAAGATGTGATTCAACTAATGTGAACCTCCACTCTGTAATATAATGAACCATTGTAAAGTAACCGAACCATAGTGATGTAGATATATCAAATATTTGTTATATATGTGAGTCTCAGAAAGTTAAATACATACTATGATGCCATCATAAGGGAATGTGATGTCTCATAGATGTGATTCCTGGTAGCGATGCTTCAAAAGAAATGTGGTGCTTCTCTGTATTGAACAAGTTAGAATCACACATATACATCAAGTGATATCAAACCATAGTGGGTCATTGAGATTTAAGGTGAGCCTCCAAGAGTGCAATTCCTAGAAATGTGAGCCAAATCTTCATAAATAATTAAAACAGTTTTTTGATTATCATGTTAGCTTCATGTTATAATGCATTGTATTGTATCAAAAACAAGCCACAAATTTGTCCCATCACAACATCATCAGATATTTTTTTGAGAATCATAATATTCAATCTATAATTGAGCTAGGGAATTTGATTTGAGCCTTTGTAAGACATATCCAAGTCATTGTAATGAGTTTCAACATGTTATTAATGAATCGGGCCACAGAAAAGAGATAATGAAAACTACTATAGGAGCAATGTCAATCCACAGTCATATGTATTGATCACATATAGTGATCGAACCATAATATATAAATGAATAACGAACCACATCACATACTTTAGATAGAGAGATAAATCAGACTATTTTATAGCCTTAAAAGAGGAATTAGAGAAATTCATAAACGTGTATCAAATTAGAGTATAAACCAACAAAGAGTGATCTCCATCATGTCATCCTTTAGCCTTTGCTCTGATACCATGCTGGAAAATCAAGGAAAATTGTAGATTAAGGTTGAATTTCCTTCATGATAATTACTTGTGATATTTGTTAACATTATTTATTGTGTTTTTCTTCTTTCACCAAGTAATTACCATAATACAAGAATGTGAATATCACACAAAAATAAAATAACACAAGATATAGGCTCCAAGCCAGGGTAAAACCCAGAAAAATCTCTTCTTTTAAAATCATATCAAAGTGAGATATCCAAAACCCATGACCATAGGAAACCTTCAACCTCTAGATGCCAAGTCAAACCCTCCTTTTGTTCAAAAAATCCATCAATAGCAAAAGACCAATAATATATGTAGTAATAGAAATAATCTTCAAGGAATAACTTTTATTCTTTCAAGCTTCTTTCTCATAGAATTCAACCCTCCTTCTCTTGCCTTTTTTGTGAAATTTCATACCAAAATCATCCAATAATTGTATGTCCAAATGAGCTAAGCTCACCCTCTATTTATATTGTTTATAGGGGCTCAAATAGAGATGTCTTTTGGGCAGGGTTGACATAAAAGGTAGGGTTGACTTGGCATCTTGAGGGATTTTTGACCCAAATTAAAACTTTTAAAAAATCTTTTTACTTTTTCTTTTCAAATTCCAAATGGGACTTGACTCTTTGACTCATGACAAATATTCTTTTTGACTTTAACAAACCCTAGAAGCATGAAGAACATGTTTGATCTAGATGACCAATTAACTTGAACATGAAGCCATTCTTTAAAAAATAATATTTCTTTTTCTTCTTTTGCATTTTACATAAAATATATAATGACATAAGTACAATGACAATTATGAATATCGGAACTAGTTACATTTTACAACATGTAGTAGGATGTCTACTATGTTCATGTAAATGTTGCAGTTGGTCATATCTTGGGTGTTGTTGTGAAACAACTACTGCTTGTTAAGGAAAATGCCTTTGTAGTATTGTAGGTTGTTGATCACCTCTTGATTATCCATTATGGTTACCAATAACCTTCTTCATGCATTTCAATTCAGCAAATTGGGGGAAATTATGGGTGTAATTTCCGTACTCACCAAAGAGAGCACAAGGATAGTTAGTCCGTGGACCACTATTCTTGCCTTGTTTTTGTAGGTTGTTAGGGACTTGGTTTGGATTTTAGAATTGATTAGGGGCATTTCCCCCTTACTTCATGTGTGTTTTTTTGCTATGGGTTACCTCCCTATATTTGGTTTCACTTTTGTTTGTTTTCTACTTTTTTCTTCCTATTATTAGAGGAGTTGGAAGTATTGAGTTGTTGAAAAGCATATTGTTGTTGAGGGAAATATGATTGAACAAAGTTAACCCCCACATTTTGTTTAGGATGTGCGAGGTTAGAATTTTTTTAACCTTGGAAAGGATTATTGGAAGCTTGACAACACTAAGAGGGGGATGAATTAGTATTGTGCCCCAGGTCAGTATTTTACCCTTTTTTTCCTTTCTTTAACAATTAACCGATTCATTCATTTACTAGAAGCAACTCTATGCACAATATACAAGCGTATTACACATGCATAACCAAATAAACAATTATAAGTATATAAACATCAAGGAACATAGAACAATATCACCATGAGACAAAAAATGTAAGGCAAAAACCCAAAGGGAGAAAACCACCATCCACTTCTTCTATACTTTGTCTTCTTTTCATTAATCAAAATGTTCTTTTACATATGCATTGGCCACCACCAATGTGCAAGACAAAACTTTCCAATCATGTAAACAACCCTTGCCTCTGGCCACTACCTAATGGAATCCATCACTTCCTGAACTTTGTATACCACCACCTACTAGAAGCCACTACGCCCACAATTTTGCAAGTCACCACTTGTTGTATGCCCCAACACCCAATAGTCTATCCAAACACCACTAGATGGAAGCCACTACTCCCAAGTTCTCAGGCCATTACCTAAAGGATGTCGCTACATCCTGAATCAATAAGCCATCACTTTCCTTGTTAAAGGCCCCAACCTTTAAGCTCTCTTGTGGACCTCGTTTTACAATGTTCCATATTAGATACACCTACAACAAACTCAAACAACCATGGGCCTCATTTCATCCCATTTTCGTATTGGACCCACAATAAACTCTATGCTCATAAAGAATACATCTTAATGTAAAACTCTCACAACAACATACATTCAAATATTTTGAACAACAACAATACAAATTACATGGCATCAATACAAACTCACTACACATACAAACCCCAACAACACGATATAGCAGCAATAGATGAAACTAACAAACCCCAACAACACCATATACAAGAATCAAGCTAACACTTCTCCAATACAATTACATGGCAGCCACATCAAAATATTAATAGTAGCATATAAAATGTCTGCAACAATATAATGCTATAGCTCCATAAACATAATTCCTTGCATCAACAACAATATAACAAACATTGTCAATATTTTTACATAATTCCAAACTTGGATTTGCATTTCAAATTAAAAAAATGATCATTCTAATGCTCCTTAATAAATCTTAGCCATACAATTTGAGACTTTCTTGCATTATGCATCACATGTATTTTTTTTTCTCCAATCACGTAGCATCTAAAAAAAATTGTCTGATCCACAACAGCTCATTTTAAAACAATTTACCATGTCACAAATTAGACCACATCAACGCATTAATTATCTTCCACTTCATCATTATGACCAAATCATTTAGGACGAAAAAAGGTAATTAATCATAACCAATCCAAAATTGGGGACCCCAAATTTTTCAACGCCAAATTTGTAAACACCAAATTTGTGAACACCAAATTTGAGAATGCCAAATTCCTGAACACCAAATTTGTGAACGCCAAATTTATAAACACCAAATTTGCGAACACCAAATTTGTGAACGCTAATTTTTTGAATGCCAAATTTGTGAATGCCAAATTTGCAAACGCCAAATTTCTGAGTGCCAAATTTGTGAACGCAAAATTATCAAATGCAAAATTTGCGAATGCCAAATTCACAAACGCCAAATTTCTGAATGCCAAATTTTTGAACGCCAAATTTGCAAGCATGAGAATTTATCAAATTCATACTCCTCTACTCAAAACTGCTGCCAACTTCTTCAACATCTTGCCCATTAATTGTACAACCTACAGGCACCTCTGCAACACCCATAACACTTTAGAATTCAATCGTCACATCATGCAAGCTCCGAAAGCCTGTTGACATCAATGTTAAGCTCAATTAACTCACTCTCCATGACATCAATGCTAACACCATGCTTCCAACAAGGTAAATATGGATTTATTTGTGTAGTATTTACATAAGATTGTTGAGATGTCGAAACCATCAAAGTTGCACATGGGTTGGTTATTGACTTGCGTAGGAGTATTATGATAGTACCTTCTTGTTGTGGGTGAGGGAATGATGGAGATGAT
Source organism: Pinus taeda (assembly GCA_000404065.3). NCBI lineage: Eukaryota > Viridiplantae > Streptophyta > Pinopsida > Pinales > Pinaceae > Pinus > Pinus taeda. The sequence goes on along the minus strand of APFE031081704.1, from coordinate 4,127 downwards.
CCATATGAATTTCCCTTATAAGGAATTTAGTTTCCTTGCTGTGTTGGTATTAATGGACCCAAAGATGCCTTTAGTAGTCCATTCCCCCATATTTTCTTGTTGAAAGGTTGAGGTCATGGAGCATCTAGGATTATCATATAAAAGTACCCTGATTGTGCATAAATGAACTCAAACTCTTGAGAATTTGTTATGGACTCTGCGGCATGGTGGTGGAAACCTCCTTTGTTATCACAGGAAAGAGGGACATGAGGAAAAAATTTAAGAGACGTTTTTTGGGAACTTCAATTTTGTAGATGTTGCGGTGTTTGTGCCACTCGTGGATATGGTCCATGATGTGATTGGAGGACATATGTTGAAACTTTGGGAATCATTCTAACCCTATATCAATATGGACAAGGAGTTGGCAAAAAGTGAAAGACGATTTGGATAGCGATTCAAATGTGTTGTGGGATACTTCCTTCTTATTGATGTACCATTTAGTTGAGGGACTAGTAAAGGTGTGTTGGAAGAGCCTCAATTGAACTAAGCCATTCATGATGTTATTTGAAGAACAATGATAGATGAAATGTCATCACATGGTTCACAAGATATTCCGCATGTTTCCCTTCAAACTTTGGTATGTCTGAAGGCAATTTGGTAGGCATGGCCTGCTATGTAACATCATGAGTTATAGGATCTTTTGTCAACTTAGAAAGATAAATGGGATTTAATGAACCAAAAAATGGAAGGCTACGTGTAGGGGTGCCCATGCTTGTGTAAACTGTGTGAGATGAAGGGCTATTTTGAGCTAATGAAATTACTAGAAAATGGCACCAAGGATGGAAGAGCCTAATAAAGCTAGGTTAAGTGGTGATATTTGCAAGGAAGGTCAACTAGGCGAAGCCATAAGACCTGGCACTCCTCCTACCAAAGGTGGAAGCCCTTGAAGGCATATAAAGTGATGGGATGTGAAATGCTCTTTTGTGGTCCTCAAGAAGGTATATGAATGATGAGGGGGATATCAAGTATGTAAATAAATGTATAAATACATAAAAAAAATTAAGAAAACAAAGGGTTAATTACCTTTAATGATGTTTAAATGTTTGAAACAATCCAAATTTTTGGCATGGAGGTTTTTTATGCATTCAATCCTAAAATACATAACATCCTTCCACTCAAAAGTCATTAGGCCTTATAAAAGTTTTATGACGGTGGGGTATCAATCCATTGGAAGAAAACTAGCAAAGGTATGAAAGGAAGGATATAATTAGGGTTATCAGTCCATGTTCCAAAGAAACTGGCAACATTCCAAACAACCATTCTAAATTGCCTCTAGGTGCAAGTGCTCTCACACTTTCCACCTTTGATAAGATGCCCTAATTTTTGGCCACTAAGCTACCTCTTTCTAGTTAGGGTAAAAAAATATTAGCTTTTGGGTACCAACTGTAGATTCAGAGCCCCTAACAATGTTCTAGAGACTTAAGGATGCCCATGATAATCTTTGGTATAAGCCTCGCCCCTTCACAGGTTTCTTCTCATCACTAGCTTTGTGACACTAGATTATAAAGGATTTAAAGTTCCCTTAAAGGCAACATTTTAAGTTTCAAATGAGAATGACCAAGGGTGGTTATTTGAATGCCTACCCACGGGTTCCTAAATTAGACTATAATTTCCTTTGTGACCCTATAACAGGGGAAATTAATGTGTTTATCTTAGGCTTCTTTTAAGAGGCTATCAGCTTGGGATGATGGCCCAAAACTCATGTGACTTAGGGTGTGAAAAATAGTGAAGTTAAAGTAGTCTACGCTTGAAGTTCTAATTCCCCAATATAACTTTGGGTTCAAGGGGAAGATCATAATAATCAAGTAAGAACTAAGTGAAATTCTTGTGTGTGAGGCGTCGTGGGTGCAAAGTATTAAATGAAAGTTACAAATGTTTATCAAATTTTAAAGATATGGATATCATAGGATTTGTTACTTTCCAATATAATTATGCTATGTGTGTTTTACCTTGAAAGAACAAAAATATGTGTGTATGATTAGATGCTTACTTTCCACCTATTACATTATGTGGTTTAACCGTTAATCCTAAAGGGAGATGAAAATTGGATTTCAAGATGTTTTTTATTCCCCCTGATCGTTGTGTGGACAAGGGGAAGATAATACTCCAAAATGACTAGCTCCACTTCTAGTCCCAATTCAATAATTGGTAAGCAAAAGGAAAATCTATCAACGTGGAAAATCAACTAAATTCTTCTATATTAGTGGATAATTAAAATGAAAAATATCTTAACTAACTTTCTAAAACATGAAGGAGTGGGACAATTTTATTAATGGTTCACAAAAAGATAGAAAATATAGACCAACGCCTTAGAATTCAGCCTCTTCGAGGGGGCAACCTCCTTTACATGACACAAATGAATAATTATTTGATACAAATGAAAAGACCTCCTTTCTATATATAAGAGTATAAGGGGTCATAATATAATCAGAGCCAACATAACAATAATAATGTATGGGCACAATAATAATAATAGTGGGCTTCTATGGGGCACAATAGTAACAATATGGGCACTACATGGTTACATCAATATAATAATGGGGTTGTACTAATAACAATAAGGGGTTACACTAGTAGTATAGGGGCCTAACATGCCCCTCTCCTTCAAAAAGTGTTGTCCTCAAAAC
>APFE031081703.1:0-11801 GCA_000404065.3 Pinus taeda | reverse complement strand
TAATTATTATAAGTTGTTAGGGCATTAAGCATATTATTTTATTAAGTTGTAACTTGGTGAGGAATTACACATGCAGCGTGTCTTGGAATCTCATCTTTGATGTCTCACATGTATTGTAATATTTTGAATAATGAAATAATCAATCGATTTGACACATCTAGGTTTTTTAGTTAAAAATAATTCAAATCAAACCACTGAATACAACGAGATCTGGAAATATAGCTTTTATTTATATTAGTAAACGAATAAATTGGTACATATCCATACAATAAATTTCAAGTCCCTGCAATGGCATGAACAACTGCTATCAAAAGAGAAAATAAATGCACTGAAGCACAATCATGGACCCTAGATGGATCCACCAGACAAAATAACACCCACGAGGTTTTCATCCATAGGATGAAACTCGAACTAGCCACACCAAGTTCTCAATAAAAGACACAAATACAACTTTTATTTATATTAATAAATGAAGAAATTGGTACATATCCATACAATAAATTTCAAGCGCCTGCAATGGCATGCACGACTACTATAAAAATAGAAAACAAATGCACTGAAGCACAATCGTGGACCGTGGATGGATCCACCAGACAAAATAACACCCACGGGGTTTTCATCGTAGGATGAAACTCGAACTAGCCACACCAAGTTCTCAATAAAAGACACAACAAGATAGATAAACCCAAATGATTCAAATGCTTAGCTTCTATCCTCTTTTATAGGCTTGATGGACTCTCTAAAGACCCTAGTTTATTATTTTCCCTTGAAAACCGAAGGGAAATACCATGGGTTGATAGCATGGGAAAATACCGCGATAAATAACATGGACAAATTCTGTCGATTTTGATCATATCGAGAAAGGGAATATTACAAATCCTCCTACCCAATGATTGCTTGCCTCAAGCAATTCACTCTTATCCAAAATAGAAGCATTGATACAAGGATCCCATACAACCCACTGTGCTATTTCATACCTCCATGCTACATGATCTTGAATGGATCCTTCGATACTTGGATTCCAAATGATCCTCTAACCAATCCTTTCCTTGATAGATTCATCTAGATCCCAAACAATCCTCCAGCCAATCGTGACCCCAATGGATTCTCCTGGATCCCAATGCCACCTAAGTCCTGGGACTTGTGGGTTATGGTACCATCTCAGACCTCCATCACTGCCTGTGACAAAGGAACCAAGCTGCAATATTCCCTTGGTTATGAGTGTCCTCCTAGGAATCAACCCATCAATAGAGTACCAACTCGTAATTTCTCACTAATTCATGCCTTAGGAAGGTTGAATACCTACAAATATACTATGTTGATGCTAGCCGATGCTCAACTCATGCTGCTCCACTCGGTCACCCTACATGATGCATTTGGCGAACTCTACCCTACTCTTCCCAATGTATAGTGGGGAATGCTAGCATTGTAAGCCTTATTTATGTACTCTTGTAGAGGGCTACTCTAGAACTCCCCACTGTACTCCTCTTAATGCCTTGAGAGGAGCTTGAGTCATTCCTCAACACTAGACAACTAGGTCATTGATTCAGCACACACCCCCAATGAGCAGGGGTAATTTTAGGGGCGAATAATCGCCCAAAGGCGAAATTTAAAGTTTTTTATATTTTAATGGGGCGAATTTTTAATTAAAATAATAAAAACTTTTTTATTTAATTAGCCCTCATTTTATTTAAAAACTAATTTATTTTTTTATTTTCGCCCAGGGCAGATACGCTAACCGAAATGGGATTTTCTTAAAATCGCCCCATTTTGATATTTACCAAATGGGATTTTCTTAAAATCGCCCCATTTTGATCTTTGCTCCTGGTTTTGGGTGATCAAAATCACGATTTCTGATTTACTGTTTGGTTTTTTCTAGTTTGGTAGTGAAATTGTGAAGATCAATTTGGTCTGAGAAGGTTAAATTTGTTTTGAAATGGAGGGCGGAGTTAATTTTTTCCAAATGGAGGGCTCCCTATTTTCACGGATTCAGCCGCTGTTTTCATGAATTCCGCTGTTTTCATGAATTCCGAATTCATGGTGTATATGGCTCCCACTCCCTGTTTATAAAATTGTTTTGAAATAGGTTTTTTGATGGTAGTTCACCAATCTTGGTTTCTTGGATTTGAACGGCTCATGCCCCTGCAGCAGCAACAACAGTCCGTACTTTTGTTGGCTGAGCGTGAGAAATTAAGCCCCTTTATGCGGTTCCTGCCCATCTGTAGCCGGCTTTTGAATCAGGGTAAGTTGGCTTTTTTCTTCAAGTTTGAAGTTTGTTTTTCACTAATTATTCGCTCTGGTTGACTCCTGTCCATTCTTGAAAGGCCTTGTGGAAATCACAATTTGATCACCTTCCTGTTCTCTGGAGGATCGCTAGTGTGAATAGATAAGACTCACCCACCAATATCTTTGTCATTGCTTCTGTGCAGACTACGGGGACAGAATTAAGGATTATCCATAAATATTTCTTCCAGCATTTGCTCTTGTTTAGCTAGTGGAGAAAATAAATTTTACTAATCTCTGTTTGCACCGTCAATTTTTACTCGGTTCTCATCTCTGCTTGCACTGTAATTCTCTTGGGTTTGTCCAATAAACTCCCTCGCTTGGGTTTGTCCAATAAACTCCCTCGCTGACCTCTGCCTATGTTATGATTTTCTAGACATAAGCTCCCTCGCTGACCTCTGCCTGTGTATATGGCAGTGTGGTACAAAAGAAAAGTTTTGACATTTACATAATGGTAGCATTTTTTTTGCATCTGTGCAAACTGTTTATCAGGAGTTGAGTAATAAACTTCTAAGATGGCCTGCCTGACATTTTCACTCATGTAAAGGCTTATGCTAGACCTTAACTCTCTGGATCAATATACAGGCTACGGACACATGCTTGCATGGAGCCCTATATCATTGCAGCTAACAGGCAGCTGAGCTGTATGCATCCCATCTTCAAGCTGTTGCAACCACATTTGTGTTACACTATGGAAATTAATGCATTGGCTCACCAGAGCTTGATAAATGGAGGAGGAGTTATTGAATCTTGCTTTACACCAGACAAGTATTCCATGGAGTTAAGTGCATCTGCATATGACAGAGCATGGCGCTTTGACAGGGAGGCCTTGCCTGCAGACTTGCTTGCAAGGTATGTGGTTTAGTTTGAGACAGTAAAAACCTGACTTTACTTTCATATTCCATTTTCCATGAATACCCGATGAATCCCATGGGATCCAATATTGATAGAAGGCACATTCAAATCCTTGATATGAGATGCTACTTTAGTTGGCAAAAATGGACGTTTGTTCTATTGAAGAGTACTTTGTAATGTCTTGTTTCATCCCTCACAAATAGGTCTTCATTTGACAATAATTTTGGTTGCCTAAATGAAAAATTTAAAATTTTTAACTAACATTTTTATATCATCCATTTTAAATCTCTTGTACAACAAGCCTAAACTGCAGAAAATAGAAAAGGATTTTCCTTGACGTATGCTGATTCCTGAGGGCAAAGGAAGTGGTCAATATGCTCTAAATTCCCTTCAAGAAAATATTTTCCCAACTTTAAAACTTAACCAGCACTAGTCTAGTTCTTTGAAAATGACCATTAATTCCAGGCAATTGTTTTTTGGATTGGAGGGTACTGCCATTTGCCTACTCATTTTCATCAAGAAAGTAGACAGTTCTGCATCGGTAACTTGTAATGCTTATTTCTAATCATTGTCTACTAAAAGCATCGTAGACTATTTAGTATTAATGCATTTTCATATTTTGCATTGTTCCTGCCCTCAGATAGGATACTCTACATAGGATATTGCCTAGTAGCCAGCACATTACATATGCTCCCTGTGCTGCTCCCGTACTTGTATTTAAGTGATTTGTCCATACAGCTCGTCAATTTAGACTCTAGAAAGGGTGTGTGATGGTCCAACCTTATTATCTCAGTATGAATTTCAATAGAAACACATTCCTTTTATTTTTCATCTTTTTACGCATTCTTCCCACTTTTATGATCGGAATTTCCAATCACTTGCATGGTGCAGCTACAAGCTGTCTATCTCAGAATGCACAGCAATAAACCATGGTAGCCACACAAATTTCAAGGGGCATAACATAACACAGTCCTTATTATAGAAACTAAACAAAGCCAGAAACCAAAACAAAGCTATTCTGTTCATTAAATCACAACCTCAAAAATGTCACTCACTCACATGCAGACTGATCATCAGATATACTCTACAAACTTAATGCTCCAGATCCTTTCAACATCTTATCTTCTTCCAACACGGATCTTGATCTCCATGAGTGAACCCATGATCCTCAAGACCTCTCTGAACTCTTTTACTCCACTAGAACCCGTGATCTTCATCTCCAATCCCCTTTGTTGAGAAACATGCCTCTTCTCTATTTTAGTTCCCTTGACGATTTCCTTCTCATCTGCTTGGATTGCCTTCCCGCCTTGAGCTATCCCAAACTGCCCACTATTGAGCTACCCAAAGCTGTCCACAAATGAATTTGTATGCTCCTTTAATAGGCTCTAATCCTCTATAAGATCTGATCATATGGTTGACATAGTCAAGTGGGTCCACATTGAAACAATCAACAATCACCATGTGGAATATAACCCAACTTGGTTATTCCTGTTGTACCGCTTGCAATTTCAGGGCTGTGAGTGTAACGAACATCCTCCTACACAGACCAAAGATCCGGAAAGCAAGAAGCAACGAGCTTTGAAATATATTCACTAATGACCATGAGATATAAGAAGGGAGATGGCCATGGATGTCTTCTTCATTTCTGTTATATACTGTCAATTTCCAGTAAAGTCCGTTACTTCTCGCTTGATTTCTAACAAAATGACGAACGGTTTAGTGTAAGGCCAAATTAGGTGGATTCATGCCTCCTGCAGTTGGAACAGGGGTGTTCCGTTGGTTTTGAAGCAATACATACTTAGCGTGACACTTAGCGGCAATACATACTTAGCGTGACACTTACCTACATAAACAGTTGCATTGAAACTGACTTACTGAGATAGTCATCCTTATAGTTTGTACTTTGTAATTTCTCAATACTGCTTTGCCGTGATTGACAAAACTATTCGCCACTTGTTAATATGTCGAAGTATATCTTTGTCTGCCTTACAGGAACCCCCAACAGGGTATCCTCCAGAGGAGTGTCATTTGGAGTAGAGTAAGAAGTGCTTGAATCAAAGCCTTCGCTCCACTATGATGGGAGGTACTTCCTTGAAAGCTGACCGTAGATTCCAGCATATTGGGATAAGAAAACACAGTTATTCGATGGAACTTATCTGTTGCCTAATCTCTGTACAGAGGCATCTTGAAGCTGGGATTTGGTCTCTTGAAGTTGAGAGCCTTCTGAAGCTGGGATTTGGTCTCTTGAAGTTGAGAACCTTTTGAAGCTGGGATTTGGTCTTGTGAAGTTGCTTTGTAGGGAGTGAGAACTTCAATAGTTGTTGGTCTCACTTGCAAGGAATTAATGCTGGAAGCCAATCCTTCACAGAGAGTTGAGAACAGAGGAAGCACGGAGAGAAGGAAAGCGTTCCCAATATAACCTGCTAGCTGAGTCATAATGTTATATGTTGAAGCAAAGATACCACAGCTCCTCCTTTCTTCCATACTAAGATCTTAGTCCTGATAACATTAAGCTTTCCTTGTTTTTTTTGTGTTTCATTTTCATGGAAAATTCGGACATGTTTATATTTTTTTCCAACACAATGTGCTTTCCCTCCCAAACATGGAATTTCCTTAGAGACTCTCTAAATATGTTTATGTTTCTTTCTATCTCGACATTCAAAGAACTTGAAATTCCCATTTATGGAGCTACTACTACTTGTCAGTCTCTAAGTACTGTTAGATCTTCTGAGGTGTTCTTTTGTAAGTTTCAATATAAGTATTCCTTTTGAGTGATGCCAAGGATTCTACGTAGTTGTTGGTTGGTACTCAAATGTCCCAAGTTAAATTTTCAAATACTCTTCCTTTTGGTGTTAAGATTATCCATGCCTTAGTGCATTGTGAATTTGTGTAAAATAAACTTAGATAATAGTAAGAAGAGTAAATTGGAATTTGTAGGGTATTTAGCTAGGTAAGAAATTGGTTTCCTTCATATGCTTCTCAAAATCTACCCAATTGAATTTGCCTCCATTATAATTGATTGATTGGATAGAACTGTCACTTCACATTTTTACAGACAATGGAAAGCTGCAAAAGAAACAAGCTCACATTTGAAGGAATATATTTGTGTGTTTCTATCGTTTTTGATGCAAGAAAATTCTGCTCTATGTATATTAGGTGGAGACTTCACTTATGATTAGACCCTCCTTTGGATGATTTGTATTGCCAGACTATAAAAAGGCTGCTAGGAAGAAATTTTAACCCCTAGAAAGTTACTGAATCTGCTCACATAGATATAATTGTTTTTATATTAACAGAGATTTGAGAAAAAAAGGCATGGAGTATAGCCAAAATCCTCCAAAGACTTGAGAGGATGAAGTTCGAACACATAAGGCTGCTTAAATGTGGCTTATGTGAAAGGGGGCCACACAATTGTTGCTTCAGCCAACAGATGGGGAAGAAGTGTAAACGTTTCTCCTGATATTAGTGTGTTAAAATTCATGAATTTTCAGAGCTCCAACCTACTGTGTTTTGAGGAGGATATATGAGTTCTCACATATGCTTAGGACTCAGCAGACACCAAAAACATATGGTAAAAATGTATATGAATTTGTTAGCTGGTAAGAAATGGTTAACAGGAATAAACTTGGGATGATTGAATGATGCAATGTTCATTTTTAACTTTTTAGTTGCAAGAAATGCTATGCATTGTTATAAATTATAGTAGAAGGGAAGTCTTTTAACCTATAAAATCAAGTTCTTGAAAAAGAAAAATATTCAAACCCTTTCATTTTTTATCACTGATTTACAGGATGATCAGTGACAGTTCAGTTTAATACTGTCTTGGCAGCAGTTACTCTGAACATGTAAATCAAGTTCTTGAAAAAGAAAAATATTCAAACCCTTTCATTTTTATCACTGATTTACAGGATGATCAGTGACAAAGTTCAGTTTAATACTGTCTTGGCAGCAGTTACTCTGAACATGTGATCACATTGCCATCCATTTACTCTCGTAACCACATCCTTTCAGCTCTTTCCGTGATTTTCTGAAGTAGTTTTAATATACTTAGTCAGGATATGATTTTGTATTTACAGTCTTGTTAATTTATATAATTGGATTGGATTGCACAGGCTTTCACCAATGCAGGTATGGATATGAAAATATTTCGGTTGTTGAATCAGTTGTAGATGGATATGCAGCAGCAAAAATTCCTCTAGAAACGATTTGGACAGACATTGATTATATGGATGACTACAAGGATTTTACTCTAGATCCTCTGAATTTCCCTGAGATGGAAATGCAAAAGTTTGTTGAACGAATCCATGCTAACGGGCAGAAATATGTTCTGATTATTGATCCAGGTAGGTTCAATTTGTTATTGTCCTAGAATTGGAGAAAAAGAACAGAGAAAGAAATAAGAACTGAACTGAGCCTTGTTAGTATATTCTGAACATACAATTCATTTGCTTAATTGTGCAGGAATAAGCTTAAATGAAACATACAAGACTTTTCAGAGAGGGATACAAGATGACATTTTTGTTAAACGAGGAGGTGTGCCATATTTGGCACAAGTGTGGCCAGGCCCAGTATATTTTCCAGATTTTCTCAATCCCAATACACAGTCATTTTGGACAAAAGAAATCTCTGAGTTTCATGAGACAATTGCATTTGATGGTCTTTGGCTTGATATGAATGAAGTTTCAAACTTCTGTAGTGGGGTCACATGTTCCTTGCCAAAGGAAGGGGATTGCCCACGGAAAGATTCACAGACAGATTGCTGCTTAGTTTGTAGCGATGCGAACACCACCAGATGGGATGATCCCCCTTACAAAGTCAATGCTTCTGGAACACACAGACCACTGGGTAACAAAACCATGGCTGCTAGTGCAGTTCACTATAATAATATCTTGGAGTACAATGCTCATAATCTATATGGGTTATCAGAGGCTATTATGACAAACACAGCATTGAAATCAGTAATAAAGAAGAGGCCATTCATACTAACCCGTTCTACCTTTATTGGATCAGGGGCCCATGCTGCACATTGGACAGGAGACAATGCTGCAACATGGGATGATCTCTGGTACTCCATACCTACAATGCTGAGTTTTGGATTGTTTGGAGTCCCAATGGTAGGTGCTGATATTTGTGGATTTTCAAAAGACACAACCGAAGAGCTTTGCAATAGGTGGATTCAATTAGGTTCCTTTTATCCTTTTGCTAGAGATCACTCAGACAAGGGAACGAAGCACCAAGAGCTTTACCTGTGGAAATCAGTCACAATGTCTGCAAGGAAAGCATTAGGTCTGAGATACAGGCTTCTTCCATATATCTACACATTGGCATTTGAAGCTCACACTAAAGGATCTCCCATTGCAAGGCCTCTGTTCTTTACATTCCCTGAGGATCCTAATACACTGGGAATCAGCACCCAGTTTCTATTGGGTAAAGCGGTCTTGGTCTCCCCTGTTTTAAAGCAAGGAGCAAGTACTGTGGATGCTTATTTTCCAAAGGGAACTTGGTACAATTTGTACAATGTATCAGAGTCAATAACAGTTGAGAGTGGCACATATGTTAGTCTTCTTGCTCCACTAGATACCATCAATGTCCATGTATTAGAGGGGACTATTTTGCCGATGCAAGAAATGGGTATGACAACTAGGGAAGCCAGAAGAAGCCCATTTAGTCTGGTGGTTGCCTTGGGTGGTAGGAAGGAAGCATATGGGGACCTATATGTGGACAATGGAGAGGATTTGTAAATGGTAATAGAGCATGGCAAGTCAAGTTATATAGAGTTTTATGCCGATATTGTAGAGCGAGGAGTGAGACTGAGATCAGAAGTCCAAATGGGGGAATATGCAATTGGGGAAGGATGGCTTCTGGAGAACATTACAGTTTTGGGAACTACCACTGCTGTTCGTTCTCATAATGCTAATTCATACATGAAATTGGAGGCAATCAGGGATAAAATGATTTTGGATGTTTCAGCATCATTCTCTATGAAGAGAATCAAAACTGATTTTAGACCTGAAATGGATCGTTATAATAGCCTTGAGGTTGATGTTGTTTTAGTGATTTCAAATCTGTCTCTTTCAATCGGGAAGAACTTTGAGCTTGTTATACCGTGGGAGAAATGATTGGGTAGTGCTGTGTGTTCACATGGTAAGGAAATATACTCACTCGTAGGTGTGTTGTGTACCGCAATTTAAACATAAGATGTTGTTATAATACCTCATTGTTTTCTGCTGAACGCTTAAAATGCATCCATAAAGCTGATGAGATTCTTGTTTCAATTTATAGGTAAAATTGGACGCAAGGACAAGTTTCATCAATTGCCACACTTGTGTGTGGTGTGGTGTGTACTTCTGCATTAACAGGGTAACCTACTACATGGGGAGGACTCGAACTTTGACTCTCCACCTTAAATGTTGAATAACGTTCCGAACTAGTCATGGGACACTCCCTATAAACTTATATGGGTTTGTGCCAAGATCAACGATATAGAATAATCACCATCTAGGTTTTCCCATGGTGGCATTATGATATACATTAAACTGAACAAACAACCACATCTCCGATAATTACTCTAAAATTTTGTCAATTAATTATAAGACTGAAATCATAAAAAAAATGTTGTGAGTTAATTATAGGAGTGAAATCATAAAAGACATTTTTTTTTCCAAACGCGGGGAGAAATTTTTTTTCCAAAAGAGGGAAGATTTTTTTTTCCAAAAATAAGAGATTTTTTTTTTTTCAAAATAAGAGATTTTTTTTTTCCAAAAGAAGGAACAGGTAATGTTTTGTTTTAAGTTTTATTTATTCATCACTCACTTGAACTTGTGTCTTAAAGAATTTCCTCCGGCCACTAAGGTACTGCTTGATAAAACAGTTAATTTCAACTTTTTTCTTTGTTAACTTTAATAATATATAAGAATTGATTTCTAATTTACAATTTTTGAATCTGAAAACTTATATATGTATATAATATTTAGCATTACAATAATAATATTATATAAGAGGATCATTTTGAAGTTTAAGAATAATTAAGGTTGATGAGAAGAAATCAATGCAAAGTTGTTATTATGGAAAAATTGATAAATTTATGTTTTTTCTCTCAAAAGTCTTACTGCATATTATATAAGAGGATCATTTTGAAGTTTAAGAATAATTAAGGTTGATGAGAAGAAATCAATGCAAAGTTGTTATTATGGAAAAATTGATAAATTTAAGTTTTTCTCTCAAAAGTCTTACTACATGGGCAATGTTTGGTGTAGTACAAACAATAATATACATCAAACTTTCAACAATGTTTCCATAAAGAACACAAGACATGACTTCTACTTCTTCAATCTTGGGACACTAAAACTTTGGAAACAGAGAAGGCTTTGAATCTGAAATTATATATGTATATAATATTTAGCATTACAATAATAATATTATATAAGAGGATCATTTTGAAGTTTAAGAATAATTAGGGTTGATGAGAAGAAATCAATGCAAAGTTGTTATTATGGAAAAATTGATAAATTTATGCTTTTTCTCTCAAAAGTCTTACCGCATGGGCAATGTTTGGTGTAGTACAAACAATAATATACATCAAACTTCCAACAATGTTTTCATAAGGAACACAAGACATGACTTCTATTTCTTCTATCTTGGGAGACTATTCTAGAGATAACTTTACATCTATAGGAATATGAACATTTTCTCATCTAGATTTCTACATATTAAAGCTTTGTAGCATTGTCTTAATATATTTCTTCATATTCAATTAAAGTTCTTGTTTAAACAATCTCTTTTAGTTTGTAATGCCAAGATTTTACATTCTTGATAACTTTCCTTGTTGTCTTTCCAATTAACAACATACATTAACATATAATGCCACTTAAACAAAATGACCAGCAACATGTGTCGAATGCACACAATGACTAACATTACTTCTTGGAAATCCAAGTCTTAATATATAAGTGTCAACTTTTCATATCACATTCTTAGAGATTGTTTTAGCAATGTAGGACTTTTTTTATTTTCAAAACAACTTATTCTTTCACTTATTGTAAAATCTTTTCATTGTTCTATGTAGATTTCTTCTTCAAGATCCACATATAGGAATGTTCTCTTGATATCCATTTGTTCTACTTCAAGATCAAATACAATGATGATAAACAAAATAATTTTAATTGAAGTTAACTTAGCAATAGGAGGAAAATCTCACCAAAATCAATTCCCTCAACTTGGGAAAATCCCTTGAATAGCAGGTGAGTTTTGTACTTCTCAACTTCACATTTTATGTTGAACTTATTCTCGAACACCCAGTTGCTACCATCAAGTTTGTTTTTGGTAGATAACTTGACCGAATCCCGTGCCCAATTTTTGTCCAAGGCTTCCATTTTTTTAACCATGGCCTTGTTCCAAAGTTCATTTTTGTTTGAATCCATTGCCTTCCTAATAGTTCCAGGATCATAATCCATGGAAGATGAAAGAAAATAAGAGAAAAACTTGGGGGGCTATACCTTTCCATTGGTCTTCTTTCTCATAGAGTTGTCAGATTCAATTTCCAAAGGTTTTAATTACACTATAGAGTTGAGTTCCGAGAGAGTTGTGATTCACAGTGTTAAGTATAGTAGCTATGACACTTGAATGAAGACAAGCATAGTAGAGGTATCAGACTCTGTTATAAG
>APFE031081700.1:80415-109259 GCA_000404065.3 Pinus taeda | reverse complement strand
TGTATTGTAGGTCTATTTTCTCCCCTTTTGTATGTTGTGCAGATATCAATGGTTGGTGACCTTGATTATATAACTATTGCATTATAGTTCCTAACTGTATATGATGGAATAATAGAATGCATGGTTAGGTTTCCCCTACTACTGTGGTTAATGTTTGTATGTATATTTCTATGTATTGTGTGCTGGTTTAGCATATGTTTAGTGGTTCATTATAATTCTACGTATCTGTGAATATCTTGGATGGTTATGCAATTTAAACGTCTAGTAATGTATTCACATTTTATTGTGTCCCTGTAGAGAACAATATCTAGTGTTGGCAAGGTTGTCTCAAATTCCAGAGGATGTGTCACATTTTCCCTCTATGCAATTTCAACTATGAGATATGTGCCAAATGGTATACAAAAGGGTTCAAGGGCTCTATGCAATGCACAATACTAGGAGGGGGGCTAAGTGCATGTCTAGTGTCATAAACTGTTGACAATACTGTCAAACTATGGAAAACTATTTCAAATTGTCATCCATTAGCGTCTTGAATGAGACTTCACCCAATCCATGGGTGTTTTCAAAAGGGTTGATGGTAAGTCAATTTTCTTTGGACATTGCACATCAAATTCAAGGTATGTCAGAATCTCGCATGCCAAATCTAGGGTCGTATGAATTTTGGCTTAGCCAATCTAGGTCCCCTTGTAAATATTCATAATATATCTATAGAAAATTTCTCTGTTACCAATATGATCAGTAAATTACAATGGATTCCATTGGATAGTTCGTTACAATAGATATGATAAACTATACTTATAACTGCAAAGTCTACACATGAGATTTTATTTCTCTTTAATTTTCTATATCCTTAAAATGTTTTTTTATTGTGTGTGGATGGAAATTATAATCATGTATGAAACATAGAAAAATGAAATAAAAAATCACAAACCACAATTGACAAAATATATATCCCGTGAAACCCATTCGAGAGAAATCTTATCTGGAAGGTAAGATTGCTCTAGTCTCTTTATCTAGATAAAAAATGGTTGCAAGTACAAAGAATTAAGGTATGTGGGTTGTGAGATACTACAGTACAAAAAAAAATCTCAATTTTCTCTCTCGCTATCCTTCTTGGATAATCATCTCATCTATGGAACATGATACACATAAAATGAATGAAACCGCATTTCCTCCTAAAGGCCTAGTAGTTAGGTTTGACTCCCTCAACTCTTAAATATATTTAATATAGATTAATATAGTGTATTCTTTAGCATGATCACATTTCCAACCCCTTTTGCAAGAGTAATGGGGGTTGGCATGGCATCCTTTTGAATTATGGTGGTCAAATCAATAAGGTCAACTTTAGAGTGGCATAACTTTTGCATACGATCTTCAATTGAGGAAATTATTGTGCAATTAGAAAGGTATCTATTGGTAGAATAGGTAATAAGGGTGTGTGCTAAAGAACAAAAATTTAACCCTGAAAAAAGATTGTTTGATGCCTTAAAATTCTTCTAAAAGGTTTTAAACCCCAATTTTTCGAACTAGGCCTTACTGGTAAATATGATCATGTGAGCTTGTTCCTCCACTTTTTCCACTCTAAAAGCATCAATATGGATGATAAACAACATAATTATCCAATTCATATCATATGTAAATTATTTTCATGTGGGCCTTCAAAACATGGAAAATCTCATAGAGAGGCAACTTCAGGGATTACATGGTCATTAGGAGGAGAAATAACTACGTGTGAGATAGGAAATCTGTTGTATAATTTTAATATGAATACTCTTATCTCACTTATATTGCATCAAGGCATCCTAAAATAAAATAGATAGATAAAAAGTACATCTATAATTAGCCATATTCTATTCTAAATTTAGGAAAATCCACCCTCTATAGGAGTACCCTTTTAACAATGTGGAATTGTGTGCTATCTATGAACAAAAACATGCAACCAAGGACTTCTTAATTTTAAGGTGGTGTAACAATGGGATGATGAAGAAATTGAAAACATATGCTGCATATCCAAGAAGAAACCATGGCTACCATGACCACCTAACATGTGGGAAAACCCACCACACTACTTTGCTCCATACTAGTACCCACCTTAAAACCAAGTTTGGTGGTAGAGTGTAACACCCTCCTCCCACACTTATCCAAGCTAACCAGTTTAGTGAGGTAAATATGTGATGAGAAGTTACTATGATATAGATCAACCTCCTATATCACCTTAAGGAAGTGGAACTGACAAATAAAAACTTTATTGACATTCCTCAGGAGCTATAAGAGCTACAAGAGCTAAACCACCCCTCCAGGTGCCCAAATCCTGAGTGGCATTTCTTTTTCACAAACAAAACACCTAGTCACATGCACACACCTGCATCCATGTGAATATAGGTCTCCATTTTCTCCCATAAGCATGCAAGGGAGGGACTGTAGCCTTTTTCAACTAGTTATGTTCCTACTACCATGATATTTGAGCCATTTTTTAGGGTTAGTCTCAAACCACTATGCAAAACTTGATGAGATTTTACAAGGAAATAAATGACACCAAGACAAAGCCTCTAACAAAAAACTTGATCAAGGACTTGAACTAACAAAGCCTAACCATGACATACATTCCATTAAACACATGATGAACATGAAATCTATAAGTCATAAATATACATATGAACATAGCGGTCTCATACTTATGTGAGAATCATCAATAAGGTCTAATGCCATGTCATATTAGCTGCAATATCATCTATTAGTTCATGCACTTGCTAACCAATCACATATTCATCAAAGAGTCGTAAACAATATACATCATATAACCAACATATAATAAGCTAATAACCAACATGTAAATCATGGCAACTCAGCCATAATGTCACCATCATAATCCATACATATGCTCATAGATCACAATAGAAAATACCTCTTATTAACATATCAAAATGGAAACCAAGTCAGGGACTTCGATGTACCACTTGACCAATGACTCGGCATAACCAAGTATTTCTTTCAACCAATCAGCCGCATGCCATATTCAAAGCTTGAATGTGGGATGTCATGGAATAAACAAAACAAAAACAAACCAAGGATTCTAAAGACCAAACCACCTCAACCCTCAATTAGTGATTCCACCTCATGGTCAGACATCACTAACCATCACCAGATTGCTATGCATCCAAGTTGTCTAGTGCTCTAGACCATTTGTTCCAACCTAACATCCAGGACTAGTAACTCAACCCATAACTTTTGCGAAGCTCCAAAGCATTTTTCCAACCAAGGCTTCCAGGACTAGTAACTCAACCCACTGAGGGCTCCTGAGAATTTGTCCATCCAATGCTTCTAGGACTAGTATACCAACCCATGTCGTTATCGGGTTTCTGGAGAATTTGTCCAACCAACAATCCAAGAAATAGTAACTCAACCCATAAGCATAAGGAACGTGAGCGACAATTAGAAAAAAAAGGGAATCCCCCAACACCGTAGCTATCCAAGAAATGGAACGACAGGGAAAAACCACTATCAATCTAGGCAATCCTCCATGCCAATGACATATCATAACCAAAAAACCACATGCATATTCCATACATGCCAAACTATCAAGGAAATCATACATGCAATTGGCTACATCCAAAGAAAACCCACTGTAGCTACTGATCATGTTGCCCCCTTACACATTCCTACTTTTTGATTTCCTTATTACACCAAATCCCAAGTATGCCACAATAATCCACCAGTGCTCTAAGAAAACTCTAAGTGTGAAAGAGTATGAGAGAGAGAATAAAGTAGAGAGCTCCAAGCTAAAACTGAACAAAGCCTATGAATTAATCCTTAGAAGCATTTTTATCATTGAGGCCTCTATTTTTCTTCATTTCCTCTATTTTTTCTTCAATTTCCTCCTCATGAAATTATGTGACCTCTCACCTTCATTTTCTCTTATTTTCCAATATTTCATAAATAAAATGCTAATTAATGCCTATTTTACTTTACCAATTTCCTCATATCTATAATGAACTAAATGAATCCCAACTAGGATATTTTACCTAACATTTAGCTTGGAATACGAGTCCCATGACCTTGGCCTTATTTATTTTTTTAAATGGAAATTCAACCAGGGGTTGTTACAGGACCCTCCCCCTTGGGGGAACACCATCCTCAGTGTTCAATGACACCTATGAACTAGAAAATTGCTTAATACAAAACATACTACCTATGGAGATTGATAACATGGCTTGTTGTAATATTTACAATGAAAAATATGCTAAAAACATGACAATGATACCATTGACTTGAGGTTTATAACACAACTCATTCCAATATTTATAGTAAGAACCACACATTTGATTCAACCAACAAATAACCATGCTATCTATGGATCTTTATAAATTCATCTCGATACAGTACTTAGAATAATATACGCATATGCACATGTTATCAACTATAAAATAAAAGGATATGATGCCCACATCAACAACAAGGGAATCTAGAGGCTCACACCACCACCCTCAAAAGTAGTGCCAGGATTCACCTCCTTCCCAGGAATTCCATAATCCATTACCAAAATCAAACTTGCCATGCATCCATTTTCCAACACCATAATCCTACTTTACATGTCCCTCAGTGAACACTTACCATCTCATTGCTCCATGGAACACTCCCAATGTGCATTTGATTCCAGCTAATCACAAAAGAAAATCCATCCTTGACCTTCCCTTCTTTGTTTCACAATCCCTCAGGAAATATGATCACTCCATTCCATGCAATCACACATCTAACAAGTTTCGTGAGCATCCCCTTCTTTGCTACACAATCCCTCGGGAAACCCCTCCCTCGGCAAGTTTTCCTCGCACTGAAAGGTCCAAAAACCAAGGCATATCCCTTCCTCAAAACCATCATATGAGTCATAACATGCTCATGGAAATAAATGGAAACAATTGGGTACTAGTGTCCCATAATGGCCCTCCTCTTGAAGTGATTTACCTACATAATGTTGCATGTTCCAATTCCTTTTGCAGTTATTGCTAATGCTTGCAATTAGTTTCAACCATACAGCTGGACATTTTCATGATTTCCTATAGCAAGCACATAAATTCCATTATCTTTAAAATAAATTCAAGTCATACCTCATTGGTGACCCATCAACAAAGTAAAATTTCCATTATGTTTACTTCCTATCACAACAATTCAAACTAGCATCATTGACCAAATCATCATGTATAAACATATCACATTTGGTTAGCTCAAAACTCAACCATCATAAATCAAAAATCATGAACCACATGCAATCATCATAAACTAGAATTGTAGATCACATGTAAACATCATAAGTCAAAATCATAGACCAAATGAAGAATCAAAACTAAAATAAAATATTGATACTTATCCTTCAGTCGGTCCTTTGGTTCTGCCTTTATCCTTGTCCTTTCTGCACACACACAGGGTTGGTTTCCAAATCTAGCAAGCACTTAGTACCTTCTCTTCTCTTCAATCACATACACATACATATAATGTACCTCACACACATACACCCACACATAACGTACAACACGACACCATGCATACAACTACACCAAGTGTATAACACAACATAATACATACACCTACATCCAATGTACAACACAATATATATACATACATAGAGTGAAACACACTGAATAAATGTCATGATACAATGACTACAAAATTAACATAACATAGTACCGCATGTATAGAACATAATATGTACAACATGCACACAATACCCCATGTATAACAATACCATATGTACAACATGTACATAGAACCACTTGCATAATGTGTACACAACACCACGTGTACACAATGCCACCTGCGGAATGTATACAAAACACCACATGTACACAACACCACATTTGCACAAGACCGCATGTACAATCACGCACACAACACCATATGTACATATCACTGCATATGCAACATTTACATAACACCATACATAAACAACATCGCATAGCCAACATGCACACAACACCATATGTACACAACATTGCATATCCAACATGCGCACAATAGCATATGTACACAACACTACATATACGACATCTACACAACACACTATGTACATATCAACACATATATAACACCTACACAACACCATATATAAACAATACCACATATGTAATATGTACAAAACACTAGTACTACACATCCGAAGACCACTTTTTCTCTACCAAGCAACCTTTCTTCTAGTGTCTTTCCATTATACATTTTTGTCCCAACATGCCACAGATTGAATTGTTTTCTTTCCGCCAATGTATCCCTCAACATTACCTTTCATAGAATAAACGTAGACATAGTTCCAACACATAATATCAATCATATCCACATAATGTTGACCTCACTGATCTATCAAGACTACTCTTCCAGCTTGATTCCTTATAAGACTAGGAATCCCTTCATGCCATTCGCCTGCATAAGCAATCATTCCTCCACAAGAATGATCCCTGATGACCTTGTCAAACAATGACATGCATACATACACTTATCATAAAGAAATCGTGATCACTGACATCCCTTTCAGGAAATGACATACACACATACATTTATACATATATAAGCACCAACATAATCATGATCACAACATAATTACCAAATATCATATGGTCTAGGATAAGAGAACTCCCTTTATCCATGCATAACATTGAGATCAACAGTTCTCAACATAGTCGAGGCATCTTATGCCTCAAATCCATTCACCTTATCTTTCATGTTACCTTTCTCATGACTTTCCTGTTCCTGTCCATTTACCCCAATGGACTCAACCAATCCAACTGACTATCATATGCTTGTCTTTAGCTACCCTTTACTCATGCCCCAAGTTTGATCAGGGTATTTCATTATCTATTGGGTACCGCATAACTCACACCGAGCTCCACTAACTTTCCTCTTTCCCCAACCAATTCCCAAGACCCTCAAACATAAAAGGAAATAATAAGAAACAAACAAGAAGCAAACCATGAAAGACCAATAGCAGTATGACACCACAAACAAAGTGGCATGGCCATGAATGAGACATAAACAAAACTACAAGTCAAGCACAAAAAAATCACACATCACTAAAAGCACAAAGTAGCAACATACACCATGACTCAACCCCATGGTTCCCAATGCTTCCAAGGGAAAGCTCAACCCATGCCTTCTTCAAGATTTCATGGCAGTTTCTTTTGCCATGCAATCCCTACATCATATTCCCATAAACATATAACTATCATTGTATAAATGAATATAACAATATAATAGATACTTTACCTTGTTGTACCCAACTCACTGACTTGTAACTGAACACGTACATATACCATCTCTCAAGGGACTCTAATTCCTTTACGAATCCATCCATAACTGCCCAATTGTTATATCTATCAAATGCATGTTCATAAATATAGCACATATCCACATAATGTCAAACAAAATCAAGGTTAAGAAGACTTCCTATGTTCATGCAAAGAACTCATTCATTTGGAATTGCGGTTTCCAAACATAGCCAAAGGAATTCTCACCCAATTCCTTTCTTTTAACTTATACCTTGCTACAATTGAGTCTTACTATGTGGTATCACATCAACCAACCATTGGCTATATAAAACAATCAATTGTTACATTGCCACACTAAATCCAAGCATGTTTCCTTCAATGTATCTCAGGGGGATATCACATCTGCATAAGTTAGTCTAGGTTAGAATGACACAATAACACAAATATATCGACTCATACCTGAATATCCTAACCATAACCATATGCATAACCTAATCAAGATTAGCATGATATATAGAAAATTAAGATACTAGATGCAATGAACATACTCATCATGCATATGACCGCAATGCATATAAAAACAAGTTAACTACCAGACATGACTATTTAATGCATGTGCATGTGACCGCACTTAACTCACATCTATCATGTATATATAACTATAAAAATAATAGATGATAGGCATGCATATATACACAAATTAATATAACAACCATTAACCAAAATGCTTGCATGCCCAACATAAAAACTAGTATGACAATCTACTCTCACCCTTATATCCAGTGTTGCAACCTTGCCTTTTGATCTGCATTTCCTACCACATCTCAGCCAACATATCAACATCATGATGACATAAGATGTAGAAATGACTATCACAATGCATATTTGAACTACCATACATCCATAACCATAACCAACAAAACACATGTATAACAACATATAGACACTAGCATGCACAACAAATGCATATACAACCAACATGCATTCATGACAAACACATCCCAACAACAACGTCATCAAATTCTATAGTGACAACATAACTACAACAAGGATCATCACCATGCATACACATAAAATAATATAAAACCTACATGCATGCATGAAAGGCACGTTCCTCCCATCTAGTCTAAGTGTTGAACCATGCTCTGATACCACTCTGTGGTATCAGATATCACCTAAAGAGAATGAATACCAGACATCACCCAAAGAGAACAAAACTCAATCTAATACCACTCTGTAATCCTCACATAATTACCCAAGATAACTAGGCCACTAGGGTAAATATGTGACAAAGAGTTACTATGATATAACTCCACCTCCTATATCACCTTAAGGAGGTGGAATCAACAAACCAAAACCTTACTAACATTCCTTAGGAGCTACAGGACCCATAGGAGCTAAACCATCCCTACAGGTACCCAAACCTTGATTAAGATTTCTTTTTCACAAAAAAACTCCCAATCGCATGCACAAGAATGCATCCATGCCATTGTATGCTTCCAATCACTCCCATAAGCCTACAAGGGAGAAATTGCAGCCTTTTTTAGCCATTTTTTGTGTTTTCTATCGAGAGATTTGAGACACTTTTTTAGGGGTAGTCTCTAGAACATTGCCCAAAACTCGATGAGACTTTCCAAGGAAATAAATGACACCAAGACAAAGCCTCTAACAAAAAAATTGATCAATGACTTTACCTAACCAAGCCTAACCATGACATACATTCCATCAAACACATGATGAACATGAAATCTACAGGTCATCAATACACATATGAACATAGGGGTCTCATACTTATCTGAGAATCATCAAGGAGGTCTATTCCCATATCATATTAGTTGCAATAAAATATATTACGTCATGCATTCGATAACTAATCAGATATTCATCAAACATGTCAAGATCTATAAATAATATACATCATATAACCAACTAATAACTAATAGATAAACCAACATATAAACAATTGAAACTCAACCATAATGTCACCATCATAATCAACACATATTCTCATAGATCATAATAGAAAATACCTCTTATTAGCATAAGAAAATGCCAAACAAGTCAGGGACTTCCATGTACCATTCCACCATAGATTGGGTTGAACCAAATCATTCTTTCATCTAGTCACCCCCATGCGATATTCTAAGGATGAACGTGGGATCTCATGCAATAACCAAAAAAAAAGTAGGTCTTCCAAAGGTGAAACCACCTCAACCAATCATTCCACGGAACTGTCAGACATAACTAAGCACCGCCAGATCGGCCTCCATCCAAGCTGTCTAGGGCTTCATAGCATTTGTTCCAACCTCGCTTCCTGGACTAGTAACTCAACTCACCATTGTTATAGGGCTCCAAAGAGTTTTCTCAACGAAGGCTTCTAGGACTAGTAACTCAACCCGCCAAGGGATCTAGAGAATTTGTCCAACTAGGGGTTCCAAGACTAGTATCTCAAACCAAGTTGTTATAGGGCTTCCAGAGCATTTGTCCAACCAAGGCTTCAGGAACTATTAACTCAATCCACAACCATAACTAACATGAGAACCAATTAGAAAACAAAAGGGAAAACCCACAACACCATGGTTATCTAGAAAATTGAAAGGCTATGAAAAACCATTGCCAATCTAGGAAATCATCCATGCCAATGACAAATAACAACCAAATAACCACATGTGTATGTCACACATGCCAAAACTAGCAAGGAAATCATACATGAAACTAGTACCTACAAATAAAACCCGTTGTAGCTGCTAATCCCACCGTCCCCTTGTGCTTTCCTGCTTTTCCTTTGCCTTCTTTCTCCAAATCCAAAGTATGCCACAATACTCGAAGAGTGCTCCAAGAAAACTTTAATTGTGCAAGAGTATGAGAGAGAGAATAGATTAGAGAGCTCCAGGCTAAAACAAACAAAAGCCCATGAACTGATCCTGAGAAGCATTTTTATCATTGAGGCCTCTATTTTCTTCATTTTCCTCTAATGTTCCTTCAGCTTCCTCCTCATACAAATTTGTGACATTTCACCTTCCTTTTCTCCTATTTTCCATTATTTCATAACTATAATGCTAATTAATGCCTCTTTTCCTTTTCCATTGACTTTTCCAATTTCCTCTTAGCCATAATAAACCAAATGAACACCCACTAGGATGTTTTTCCCAACATTCAACTTGGAATATGCGTCCCACGACCTTGGTCTTATTTGTTTATTTAAATGGAAATTCAACTAGGGGATGTTACATAGAGTTGGAAACTGACTTCACCCTTTTAAAATTTCCTCCTGAAGTCCAAAAACCTTCCCCTTTGACTCACTCAAAAAAATACCTTAATGATACCACATTAAATTATACCTTAGATACCCACGCAACACACAACTAATTCCAATAATAATTTATCACATCCCACCTCCCACCTACAATGTTCAACTATCATAATATCTAGCATATTTCATTTCTCTTTCTAACTGTAATGATATTCATCTACACTAGAAAAAATGATGATGAAGAGACTTACCCCATTTTCTAGGAATATGATTATGAGGTGAGTAGCATAGATCTTTATGGTCAATTGTTAATTTTTTTTTGAGATATAAGCTACTACCCCAAATCATATCCAATAATATTCAAGGAGATTAGTTACAACCCCCCCACAACATAAAGGAATTATGTATAGAAAAACCTCCTACAAAGCCATAGTTTGAAGTTTTAGGAGAAATGAGAAATGTGTGTGTTAAAATTCCTATATGCTCAGCCATTAAAGATGCTTGATCTATGAAAATAATATTCAAGTAATTTTCCTAAATTTCCTAGGAGAAAGAAGAAGGATCCTAAGGTTATCCATATGATTATGAAATAATATATTTTATGGCCAAATATGCGGACCTAAGAAGTCCAGTAATTAGCATCAATATAGTAAGCATGTCTTTCAAATTAATCACATCAATATTAATATTGATGTGATTAATCCAAAATACATGCTTACTACATTATGGATCACAAAATCCTAAGATCTAAATTTAGCATTATTATTATTAACACTTCCATTCCCAATAATTTGATTTATTTAGGGGATGATAACAATGTGATGACCAAGGATACATTGAGGAAACTATAGTTATTATCTCTCTTTCCATCCCCTACAATCCTTTATTTATGTAAGAATCCCATTTGAACCCTATGATTGATATAACAATTATTTCGTTACCACCTATATTGGCATTTAAATTTCATCATTGTGAAACACCAATGCTATGAAAAAAGTGCGTTGAAAATGATGGAATGTAAATGAATATAATTCATTTTTAGGGGAAGCCTCCTATTTTGATGAATATAATGTATAAGATAAGATGATATTGCATTAAGACTAGGTCTCCTCTATGCACATATCGAATACAAAAGGTACAACGAAATTTTATGGGATGCGCAATAACATAACAATAGAAGTGTAATAACTCAAATATAAGGCTTTATAAGTGGTTTTAAGGCCAACATGGGGCTTATATATAGTGTAAAATTCTCTTCCCTTTTAAGCCAATGTCATCCTTGACACTTGAATAATTGTAGGTGTTTCTATATGAACAACTCATAATCAAATGCCACCTCCTCATCTTAGAGGTCCTTACTTTTTATGAGGTACTTGGTAATTTTTTTATTTCCTGGCCTTTGAGTCCTTGTTTTAAGCATTTTTTCTAGTTCTAGTATGATTTTTCCTTCTTCATAAATATCTAGTAATATAATTTGGACTATGATCTTGTTAGAGATTACCTTGTTTAAGGAAGAAACATGGAAGAATGGATGTACATGTGAAGATGGAGGAAAGTCCAATTTTTAAGCCATACTTCCAATCCTTTGCAACTCCTTATAGTAACCATAATATCTACATAAATATATTCGTGTTAATTTAGTGTCCTTCATTTTTTTCTTGAGTGACATTTGTTTATATGATTGCAATCTCAAAATAATACCAACACCACCACTTAAAAATTCCTTTCACTACAATGTTGATATTCTTGTTGTTTCATCCTATTTTGTGTTATAACCAAGTTTTCTTCCAATAGTCTTAGAACTTCCTATTGGCTCTATATGTGTTCCTATACCACTTTAACCTTTCCAATCCTTTCAAGGGTGATGTGATGGATAAAGGATACTATCCCGAAGGTTCCATAAATTGGGAATTTTTTCATCAATTATGGAAGGATGTGTTGCACCACCATTTTTCCAAGGGCACAACTTGAACCAACATGCATTTATTAGTTGAAGCAAGGGAGATGTCCCTCTAACAATTTATTCACAATAGTTGTTTATCCATAAAAATTAGGATAGTAAAATGATCTATGGATCTAGTTTAGTTCCAAAAAATGGAAAATAAATATGTCCAAAAAATTTAAGTGAAAACTTGATCACTATAATTTACAATAATTTTTTGGAATCCCTATAGCTTTTGGACTACTTCCATGACTTATTTTTCCATTGCAATTTTGTAAAAGGAGGTTAATTAGAGAAAAAATTGGAATACATTGTTATTTGATTAGCCACCACCATAATGACATTCTCTCCTTCATATTTTGGTATACCTATATTAAAATCCATTGAAAATTCTTCCCATTACTGACATGGTATGGCTGATGATTGTACGAAACCTATGACCATTATTGTCTCTCCCCTATTATATTGGCAGACCACAAATTCTACCACAATATTTTGAACATTAATTTTAAGATCTTATCGAAAATTCATTTCCTAATCTTATAGAAAATTTTCAAGAACCTTGAATTTTGTCCTTTGGGAGCCATATGCAAATAAGAAAGGACTTATGTTTTAGTTAAGAACTCTTACATAAATATAGGTCATCTAGATATCATAGAAAATAATTCTTCAACATAAATTTATCTAATGTGCATATGTCCTCTTGTATTTATTGAGTGATATTGCATATATTTTGATCTTGCTTCCATTTTATAGGCATGCTTCTTCAACAAAATAATATTTTGGAATATAAATAGCTCATAATAAACCATTTATTTCTTCGTCTTTTGTTGAAAGTGCATCTTCCACCATATTATGTTTTACCTTTTTGTAGATAACATAAAATTATAGCCTAGTATATTTATAACCCATTTTTATTTCTCTTATTAAGATATTTCGCCAAGAATTACTTCCAACTATCATGATTTGATTTACTTTGAAACGTTTTTCTATTAGGTAATGGAACCATTTTTGTATTGAATTTAGTATGACTAAAATTTATTTCTCATAAATGAGTTTTATAATCCTTTTGTTTATGTTGTTTACTTTCAAAGGAAATTGGCCTTCCTTATTATAATAAAGGTAGAACAATTTCATGCCCTGTGGCATCATGCTCCACAAAAAAAAAAAGGATTTTTTGAAGTCATGTGTGGCTAGCATAGGTATTGTACACATAGCCTCAAGTTTTTTCAAAAGCATTGGTTGCCTTCCATGTATAGGAAAACTTGTCATTCTTTAATGATGATATTAGAGTTGCTTATACTTGATAATAATTATCCATAAACCTACAGTAATGACATGCTAGTCATAAGAATCCTCTAAATTTCTTCAAGGTTTTGGGTATTGGTCATTCCATCACAAGTTTAGTTTTGTTATGGTCCACTTTTAGACCTTCATGAAATACAATATGACCCAAGTATTCTACTTGTTTAACCCCAAAGGAACAATTGGAAGGATTTTCATCTATTTTTTACTCTTCAAAAAGTTTTAAGACCCTATCAACATGTTGTACATGCTCTTCCCAATATTTACCATAGATTAGCATGTCATAAAAAAAATACTAACATAAGAGATTGAAAATAGAATTCATTGAGATTTGAAATGTTGCCTCATTATGATTTGATGACATCTTGAATGAAGATCTAACTTCGTAAAGAAACTTTATGCATGTAATTCATCTAATAATTCATTAATGACAAGAATATGAAACTTATCTTTGATTTTAATTTTGTTGAGCTATCTATAGTTTGGACACATACACCATGAACCATTTGTAACCATCACCATTGCTAAAGAGAAAGTGATTTGGCTAGGTTGAATGATGCCAACCTCTAACATTTCTTGAGCTAGAAACCAAATCTCATTATTTTGTCATATGGATACCTATATGACATAATATTAGTTGGATAAATTACAGGTTTCAAATGAACATATTTTATATGATCTCAGGTCAGTGGAAGCACTTAGGCATGTCTCTAAATACTCTATAATAGTTGTTGATAACATTTTTTAGATCCACTAGAGAATAGGATATAAATTTTTTAACATGTAATGAGCACAATTGTGTAATTACATCATGGTGTTTCCTTTTTAGTAATTTTATCATGATATTAGAGAATCTAACTTTATAGGGTTTCCCTTGGGTAAATCCAATCTTATTTTTCTTTCCTAGTGTTACCCAATTTTTAGCTAAATTATTAAAATATTAGAAGAATCCCCTAATCCCATAGGAACATATAATGTTGCATCTCATGGGTATTTTCTTCAACATATTAATGCATAAGGTTTACAACCATACTACAAATCTTAGTGTTTTTATGGTACCTTGTTTCCACATCCAAAATATGTAACAAAATGGATATTTAGCTGATGCTAATTCTAATTTTACACCAAAATAAAAACACTTATTACTTGTTCTTTATACTATTGTGTCCATTGACTTGTTGGAATCATTATTATTTTCTTAATTATAAGATGTTGTCATCTTTGGAGAACTTAGTTTCTAAGTAATGCATGGATAAGGTCTAATTGGAGCACTATAAATAGATGGTATGGCTTCCTTATGTCATCACCTTTCCTTGATTTTGCATATTTTTCCAATATCGTTTGGAAATAGTAAGTCAGTAGAGAAATATATTTCCTATTAAATTATTTGAAATAAGGTACTATGTAAAAACCCTAGTGAAAATTCCATGTAATTATTGTTAATAAAGGAAAAATAATAACCACGGTTGACAGGACACTTATTCCAAGATGAATGTTGGGAAAAAGCATAGTTATGGGGATCACTCGTGGTTGGTTAATGGATAAGGAAAATGGAAAAGGAAACGAAAAAGGCTTTGGAAAGGAAAAATGGCATTTTGGTACATTTATTTATGAAAATAACGGAAATTAGGCAAAAAGGGAGGTGAAAGGTCACATGTTTCATGTGAGGAGGAAAATGAAGGAAAATAATGGAAAATGAAGAAAATAGAGGCCTCATTAATTAAAATGTTTCTGAGGATTAGTTCACAGACTTTTGTCAGTTCATTTTTGGAGCTCTCTCTCTCTATTCTCTCTTTCTCTCATACTTTTGGACACAGAGTCTTCTCGGAGCACTCTTGGAGGAGTGTGGCATACTTGGAGTTTTTGAGCAAGAAGGAAAAGGAAGAGCATGAAAGTGCAAGAGGACATCGGGATCAACAACTACAATGGATATTTCTTGTGGGTATCAGGTTTCATGTATGTTTTCCTCACAAGTTTTGGCATGTATGGCATATGCATGTAGTTTATTGGTCATGATCTATAATTGGCATGGAGGTTTGCCTAGATTGACAGTGGATTTTCCTAGCCTTGCATTTCCTAGATAGTCATGGTGTTGTGGGTTCATTTCTTTGTTTTCCTGGTTGGTTCTCATGTTTCCTTTAGGTTGGGTTGAGTTACTAGTTCCTAGAACCTTGGTTGGAAAAACACTCTGGAGTCCTGTAACAGATTAGGTTGAGTTGCCAGCCATGGAGCCTTGGTTGGAAAAGTGCTTTGGAGCCCTTGGTAGGTTGAGTTACTAGTCTTGGAGCCTTGGTTGGAACAAACTTTCTCGAGCCCTTAAAGGCTTGGGTAGAGACCAATCTAGTGATGGTTTGTGATGTTCCACCGTGAGGTGGAATCACTGTTTGATGGGTTGAGATGGCTTGGCCTCTAGAAGCCCTCAATATTTTTGGTTGATGTGTTTTATGAGATCCCACATTCATGCTTGGAATATGGCACGAGGGTGACTAGATGAAGATAGATTTGGCTTAGCCATGTCTATGGTTGGGTGCTTCATGAATGTCACAAACCTAGTCTTCCTTTGCATCATTAATATGAGGTTATTTCTCCTTGTTAATTCATGAATATTATACTAATTTATATGTGGATTATATGGTTGTTGTTTCCTTGGTATTTCTAATGTTATTATTTTGGTTATGAGCATGTATTATGATAGTGACCATGTATGGATCTAATCATGTTTTTACTTGTAAATGAATAAACAATGTATCCATGGCCTAATAAATGAAATTTCAGATAATTTGTTGAGGCATCAATGCTTGTTAGCAATTCTTGAATAAGTAGGAGACCCTTATGCTTAGTTTTCTTATTTAGGCCTGTAGCTTTTATGTTTGTGACATGTTTCATAAAATGGTTGTCATGGATAGTAGGGGTCCAGTATAGTCATTGACAATGTTTTTGTAGATGAATCATTTTTCCACTGTGAAATTTCATTTCTAAAGGTGTCATTGAGCTTTTTTTAGTGACTTGGATCTGGGCCTAAAAAAGTGGCACAGATCCTGGAGTCACAGGTACAACACAGTGGAAAAGAGTCTCTGGACACTCAATTTCCCTTGTTGTGGAAGTGTATGGATCCGATTGGATGCATGATGGTCTATATCAAGGGAGTTTCCAGGGGTTTGATACATTAAAAATTTAGTTGGTCTGATCGGCTAGTTACCTAAGTTGTTGGGATGGCTCCTAGGAGTTATGTTGCTGATGTGGAGGGTTTGTTTGATCTGTTTTGTTGGTTCCACTTCCTTAACTGACACGTAGGGATTTTAATCATATTATAGTAACTTCTCATCACATGTTTACCCCAGTTGGCTGGTTACCTAGGTAGATGTGGGAGGAGGGTGTTACAGAGTCGTATCAAATCATGTTTCACCCCTTGAACTGGATGGTCTATGTGTTGGTCATGCATTCATGCCAGTTTCATATATATTTCTTGTGTTGTGAGACCATGTGTGTGTTGCATTTTTATGGTATGGGTTATGGCTGTAGTGAGGTCACCATGGGAAGTTGATGGTGTCATTGTGGAGTGTGTCATCATGAGTATATGGTTGATTATGCATTTGTTTTCCATGTTAGTATTCACATGTGGTCAAGTTTACAATGATGTGGTGATTTTTTCAATGCATGAGGTCATGGTATGTGTAGTTGACATGGTCATGAATTTATGGTTGGAATCTAGCTAGAATGATGGTTATATGGTTACATTCTTATGTGTTATATTTATATATGCTTTCTAGATTATGTTATACATATTATGCTGATTTGTTGACCCTGTAGATGAGGTATCCTCCCCAAATTATGCTAAGGTACATTGGTTTATTATGATTTGGTTTAGCTAACATGATATACCTTGCAGGAACAATATCAAATATGACTAGAAAGATGGTAGGCTACAGTTCCTGAGACTCTCACTATGGATCAAATGAGTAGTGTGGTGTTGGGAACTCTTCTGATTTGGAAAACAAAATGAGAATCTTAAAGGCAAAAATAAGGAGTTGTAAGGTAGATAATGATAGAATCATATAGGAACAGGAGAAATGTAATGTTCCCAAAAAACTCTAAATATTTTATTTTTATTTTTATTGTTACCACAGTAAAAACAAACTGAATAATTATTGTTATTATTATTTATTTGAGTTCAATTGATTATTGAAGATAAGAAATTATTTGAGCACTAGCAGATCTGTTAACTTCTCATGGAAAGAAGTTTGAAAAGGAAGTTGCCAGAAAAACCCTAACTACCTCCCCTAACTGTGAAGTGCTCCGAAGGAAAAAGGAGTGGGGAGGAAAAACCATGCTGAAATGTCTGGCGGTAAGGGGGGGAAATTGCTAAGTCTGGTGATGACCAGATAGCATGAGCACTATGTGTGAAAAACTTGTAGAAGACAGAGGTCTTGCAAGCAAGCTTGGGGAGAGATTGGGTCCTGAAGGACAAGTCTCATGGACGGGAGGTTGACAGGAAGTAGGAAAACAAAGGTGACTTCTTCCATTGGAGTTCTTTTCTTGAATTAACTTTGGTAAGTGGCACATTCTTGGAAACTAATCTGTTGTACCAAATTATTTTATGTGTCTTTAACTGTGTATGGAAAGGATGTAGCTGGCTACCTAATACTAGATGTCTTTAATAGTAGAATTAATATATGCTCAGAATTGGTTAATCACATTTCTAGTTTACACAAGCAACAAAATTATTATCTACACAAGTCCTTCAATGTTGGAAATTATTTGTCGTAGCTCTACTGTTTGTATTGAACAGGTTAACAATTTCATATTGTCTGTGTAAAATTTAGGATTAAAAGAAAACAAAATTAGACCAAAGAAGGCCTACCCGAGTCTTTAGTTAAGAAAAGAAAAATTATTGATAACGCCAGTACCAAGAATGGGGGAAAAGAGTTAATTTCATAGTGGTAAACCCAAAAGTGCCAAAACAAAGATTTGGATTAAGAGCTATTGTGGCCGAGAAATATAAGTGAATCAACCGTGAAGCCGCACTGGGCTAGCACACCAAAGAGATGATTATTAAATAAGTTCAAATCTTGTAAGATTACTTAGAACCCTAAATAGGATGGAAACCCCACAGTGATAAACACCGACAGAGTAACCCCTGAATAAGTTGTTTAAAGATTCAAGATTTTAAATCGAAAAACCGAAGTAATACCATCTTTAATCTAGGTTAGAGCTACATGATTGAAATGCAATAAAAAAAACTAGTGGAACCCCGACCCGGGGTTCACACAACAAAACTAGCCACACAAACTATTCAGAAACTATCCAAGCAAGAATAGCAATGATAATTTTAAAGGTAATCAACAAATCATTCACATATCAAATTAAAAGTCCAAATTTACATTTACAGAGAAATCAGTATCTATAGCATAAAAGAAGACCTGAGTGGCCTCAAATATAAAGAAGACTATCAAAAACAAGATTTGCAGGTTGTAACCAGAGAGTTACAAATCTCTCATTGAAAACCAAACAAGGATAAGTTTGTCAGTGCAACCCTAGACTTAGGCCCTGCAGTCGTTTGAAAACCCTACCGTAAACAAAGGAAATATACATGTATACATCTTTTGAACAGTGATAGGCATTTGCCTGAAAAGATTAACGTATATTGGGCAATAAATCCCTTTAGTCGCTTCAGACATTGAAGCAAAAGAACTAGAGTAAATCATGAGAGCCGATGCATGTAGCCACAAAGAAAATAAGAGGAATTCCTTCTCTGTCGAACAAGCCCAGACTGATAAATATTACCCGGACTTCCTTGAGCATTGGGGCATGAGAAGAAAACATAAGCTCCACTCCCACAACCGGTACTCCAACACAAGAAGTGTATGGCGACGTTGTTAGCAGCATGCTAATATTACAAGACTTAGATAATAAGTTGCGAAAGAGAAAAATAATAAAAACAAACCATTCAAGCCCACGTACCAGGGGATACACACTCCACTGAGGGACAACCTCGTAACTTTGCTCCTAAATTCTTTCAGGCAGTTTGGAACTCAAGACCTGTAGGCCAAATCGACCTACGTAAGGAGGAGGGAAAACGGACGGGCGTCGAGAAGGGAAGGAGCCAAATGATGCATAACTCCAACAAACATGAATGGATAACCATCCGAAAAGAGCACAACCATAGGATTGAATACCCAAATCTATGACTATCGATGCAATGTGAAATCCAAGATGCACAACTGCGGAGGATAAGCTTGCCCATGCCATGTACCATGATAGAGCAGGAATTAATAGCCGATCCCAATATAATAGTTAGCTAGATTGTAAACTGGAAAGAGACTGACAGATTGAGCGCGCAAGTAATAATACTATCAGCGAGCAATAAGGACAGATCTCCTATCATATTAATGAAGTCCAATAAACAATGGCTCTTAAATTTATAGTAGAATAATCCAGAATGTAAACAAGAACTCAATAATATATTCATTGTACTTAGATCTTATGTAATAGTTGTTTTGACCCATGGAATGTTAATATGTTAATTATTATTTATTGTTTTCTTTTTATCAATATTATTACAATATATACATGAAATGGAGGTACAACAAGAAACAAGGAGAGGTAAATGGAGTGATACTTCAAAGTTTTACAGAATCATACCCTTTGGATCAACCATGGGTAGGAGGACCTAACTAGTGGGGCCTATGGAAATAGGTCTCCTGGTGGGTACAGGTCAGATAGAGATGCACGGTTAGAGATGGTAGGTCCTTGGATACTCCAAATAGGAGAGGTGATGGAAGCATGTACTATTCTAGTTTTGGTTCTAACACGCATTATGATCGGTACTGTTATCACCCTTATAGGAGGAGCGAGAGGGGATATTTTTTGGATGAGCTTAAGAAAGAAAATCAACCTACATTTGATGGATTGATGAAGAAATCACAATATGTAGAGGCATAGTTGCTTGGTATGAGGAACTTCTTAAGTTTTCATGGTTACTCAAAGAACATGAGAGCTAGAATAGCTACATTCAGTCTCAAAGGTAAAGAAGATATTTGGTGGGAAGATTTGAAGAATGTCGAAGGTATTCATGAAGAGGACTTGACTTGGAATGAGTTTGAGAGAATATTCAACAAGAAGGATTGTTGGGTGCAGGAATTTCACTTAAGCAAGCTCCTTCAACACTTAATTGTCAACCCAGGGGTTTCATAAACTTAGAGATGAAGCATAGGTAATGCCAGAAGTGGTATGAACTTTCGTGTTTCTATTCCTACTTCTAAATTGAAATATTGTAGAATCAAATAGAAAAATCTCGAAGGAAACTAACACCAAAGTAATTCTAGTGCTGGAATGTAAAAGAATGAATTTGTGAAGAAATCAAATAAAGGAACTTTCACACTGCTATAAAGAATCTTAACTCTTGAAGTAAAACTCTATGTTTATCCTCAGTATAGATGGTGGAAGTTTAACAAGTGGGCCCTTGAAAATATCTTCCTTCTAAATGATTTTCCATCTCACACTAAGCGATCGTTCCTATACTCTTGCAATCTGCTTGCACTAGCACAGGTACAAAAATTATGTGAGAATTATATTTTACACTTATCCTCAAGACTTATGTTTTCATGTAGGGCCTCTAAGCCTCAAGGCTTAGAGCACTCTGTTCCTATGACAAGAAACTGGTCCTTGTATCGAAACAAAGCCTCCTACACCAAGTATTCCAATTTACTTTTGAGAAAAATAGAAGAGCATGTTAACTATAAAAAGAATTGCAAATGCAAGCAGCATCTGAAATAACTTGCACACGAAAAACAATGCTTTAATCGACTAAATCTCATAAATAGGAATAAACCTTTAAGATGAAAACAATCTTTAAAAGATAGAGAAGACTTTCCTCAGTCAAATGGTTTTGCATGCAATCAAATCTAACTCAAAACTGGTTCACTATAATACTTCAGATTACTTTTAATCCTTTTCCTTAGATCGTGAGATGAAAATATAAATTAAGATATTGCAACAACACTCTTTCCTATTTCATGAAGTCACCCTTAATGTTTCGGAATTTAACTTCTAGTATTAGAAATGCCTCCTTCTGATGATGAATGCTTGCTTTGCAGAAATAGATTAAGCTATATAAAGGAAAAAGAACGAAACACTTGTTGTAATTGAACTAGCGACCCAGAGTGCAAGATCCTACATGCATTGGTGCAGGAATGATCTTATTTGCATGATTCAAGTGAAAGGAAACCGGAAAAGAAATTAAAGGAAGTAAAGTAATTATTTTAACTTTCACACAACAGATCCATTCACACTTTGATTGTTTAATGAAATAAACTGTAATTCGTAAGCAATAACGAAATTAAGATTCAAACCACGCTTATGCAAATAAACAATGTTAACACACCTTTAAGATAATGAAAGCAAGAGGATAAACGAGTTGGGTTGGGTTGGCCCTAGCGAACCATATCGTTTCCCATTTTAGGAAACGAAAATATTCAGCACGTTAATAACATATCAATGAAGAATTAAAATGCAGAACACGAAAATCATGGCGCAGCTCCTTGTATTGATTCTAACCAACAAATATACATTTGAGTTCAAGTCCATCGAGAACGAGGGCTACAAAGACATTACAAATTAACCATAAATTACAACTGTACTACTATCATTATCGCTTGCTAACCTATTTCTATATGAAAGTTATCTCTTATACAACCCTTCGGCCTAGGGTCATAACCAAAATTACACAGTTGTTCCAAATCAAGCCTTTCAGCTGAAACAAAATAACAAACAAAATTGCAAAATTAAGCTAGCGGCTATAATAAGGTGCAAAATATTCGTTGGTCGTAGACCTGATCCTTGGCCACATCCCTAACTATCCTCCACTTTGAGCTCAACTCCAGATGACTGCAACAGAACTGGACAGCATCAACAAAGGTGCCTGCGTGAAGTGATCGAGTTCTTGTGGAGATCATTGAACAGATAGTTGTCGGCGGTGCAGGAATCTACCTGCACTAGATCGGGCTAGTATAATGATTAATACTTTAGCTTATCAAATACTTTAGGAAGGTAAATATGAGTTACAAGAAATATTAAAGGCACGAAATCTATTTAAAATGAATAATTAAGCACCTAATAAACATTAAACATGAAATGTCAAGTTTATTTGGGAATAGACAATATTCTTGGGCTAGTACAGGAATGGGGAGGTTTATGGAGATAAACAGAGGTTAATGATTGTGGTTTTGTAATAAGAAGGTGGTAAAACTATAGCATTTCATCCTACCAATATCCTCCCATCCCTAAGTTGTTGTGTGTCCTCACGCAATCTTTACCTGCTGCAAAAATATTCAACGTAGGGAGCCATCCTTCAATCTTGCACTTGGATATTGATCCCTACCTTCACTACCTTCGTCTTCTTACCTCAGGCTTCCTTAAGTTGGGTCACCTTCTTGAGGTGCCTATAGCATTTAGAAACCAAAAAAATTCCATACCTTCACTTGGCGTTTCTGTTCTTTGACCTCTTCTGCCAACTCTATCTTTCCTTTCTTCTACTAGGTCTGCTCCTTCATGACCTAGTTTAATGCCTCCAAGTTGTGAATTTTTTGTTCGAGCTCTACTATTCTGTTATTCAGATACAGGATATAGGTCTTCATTTCCAACTCATCTGGTGCAAGAGCTTTTTCTACAACCAATTCAAAACATGTACAGCCGTTTCCAAGATTCAAGTTATCTTGGCCATCCAACATTTGCATCATAATATCACCAAGGGTTTCTATGCCAGGAGCTTCCATGTCACCTATGGTTTCACCCCCCTCTGCATCTAACTCATCAAGGGTTTCAGTACCCTGTACATCCAACTCAACAGGGGTTTCAGTACCCCATTCATTCTCCTTGTCAAGGGCCTCAGTACCCTATTCATTCAATTCATCAAGGATTTCAATACCTTGTTCATTCACTTCCTCAGGGGCTTCAGTACCCTGTTCATCAAAATTGTCGAGGGTTTCTATGTGCTACACCTCCTCATCTACTTGACCCTCTGCTAGGTCTCTACTTGCACTAGGTGTCATTCTTTTCTTCTTCAACTTATGAAGGAAGTCCAACAAGGGTATGTCATCCTCCTACTCTTCATTTTTTTCATTCCCCACAGTATGAGCTTGATCCGAATGGAAAATGGCATCAACCCATGGTATTCATCCACCCATGTAATTTACCCATGGTATTGAAAGTGGCATCCACCCATGGTACTGTAAGTGACCTCCACCCATGGTATTCATTCGCCCATGGTATTCATTCACCCATGGAATTGACCTGTGTTATTGTGACATCCACCCATGGTATTCATTCACCCATGGAATTGACCCACGATATTGTAGCTGAAAAATACTATAAGTAACAAGTCGTATTTTGTAAAAGGATGGTTCTTTCACCACAATGTAGTCCTTACAGTTATTATTTTTTTTAATAAAAAAATTATTTGTGGTTTTGTTTATTGAGCATTCTACTTTTTTTCTTCGGGCAAATTCAAATTTTCAGATCTTCGAGGCCTCCCCCTAAGATATGGATTAGTGGCTTCAGAGCAGGTTACTATTCCATGGGAATGAGGGTTTCATGAATATTTTAGTTTCAAATTTTTGCAGCGATATTCAAAAAACTTCAGGCACATGCTGCGACATCCACAGACCACTTTATTAGGCCAAGCACAAAGAATTTTTCTTTTTTTCATTTTTTTGTATGCATTTTTTTTGGGCGGCAAGTTTATAGATCAGATATAAAAAATTTGGTGAAATATTTACAAAAATAAATAACATATCTTGGTTCTTTGCAATAAAATACCAAAATTCAAAAAAAACATTGACCGAATCGGAGTCTAGATGAAGGAGATATTGCTAATTTAAAATCAGCTATATTGTAGAATTTTTTTCTGACAACAACTGGTGGATGGTGACTCTCGTATCATTGTTTGAAGTTTGTTTGCATAATTTCAGAAAAATCAATATATATCTAAGCTCTTCTTGAAAAATCACTCAATTTCAAAAAAACAAAGGGTCAAATCAGAGTTTGGATGTGGGAGATATCATTGATTTAAAATTAATTATTTTTTCAGAACTTTTGTGACGATCGAAAAATTGCAGCGCGAATCTGAGATTCTAGAGTGTCCAGATAAGGATTTACAGCACATGGGAAGATGCAAAATAGTCATTTTTCTTCCAAAAATAGGTTATAATAAATATTCTGAGTTTATTGACCGAATTATGTCCATTTTAATTCTAGAGTAGCATTCAGAGTAGGTTTTTGTTGGAGACATGCCCTCCCACCCCACTTTAGTAGACACCTGCTTTACATTCATCAGTTTCAGCATAGTAGCATTTGGCTTGGGTTATTTAGAGACATGCCCTCCCTCCCTAGGCTATGTAAGCACCTGCTACTTCATCAACAACCAACATCACGGTTATGGGTCAACCACACAAAATCCTTGTCATCAAAGTCCATTTGCTAGGCCGCACACTGTTAGTATCATAGTTGGTCATAAGCATTATCTGGCATCTCTATCATTTTTCATGGTTATGGGTCATCCACAAACCCTCACTTCATCAAATTCCATTTGCTAGGCCATGCACTGTCAGTATCATAGTTGGTTACAAGCATTACAGGGTATCTATATCCTTGGATATTTGTTCATCATGGTTATGGGTCATCCACAAACCCACACTTCATTGAAGTCCATTTGCTAGGCCGCACACTGTCAGTATCACAGTGGGTCACAAGCAATACAAGGAATCTCTATCCTCGGATCATCGTTCATCATGGTTATGGGTTAACCGCATAAAAACCTTCTCTTCAGTGGCTCTTCATATTCAACAAAGGCTTCACAAGAGGGAACTTCACGCAATGGGGACCATTTCTTCTTAAGAAGGAAGGAATGATCCAAATCGAAAATGGCATCAACCCATGGTATTCATCCACCCATGGAATTTACCCATGGTATTGTAAGTGGCATCCACCCATGGTATTTTAAGTGACCTCCACCCATGGTATTCATTCACCCATGGTATTTTCCCATGGTATTATCACATCCACCCATGGTATTCATTCACCCATGGAATTGACCCGTGATATTGTGACATCCACCCATGGTATTAATTCACCCATGGAATTGACTCGTGGTATTGTAACTGAGAAATACTATAAGTAACAAGTCGCATTTTATAAAAGGACAGATTGTCCATGACAATGTGGTCCTTACAATTATTATCTGTTTTAATAAAAAAATTCTTTGTGCTTTTGTTTATTGGGCATTCTACTTTTTTTCTTTTGGAAATTTCAATTTTTCAAATCTTGGGCGCCTGCCCCTAAGATCTAGATCAGAAATACTTCATCTGCAAGAACTGAACAGTTGTGATCTCTAGGTGAAGTCTGGGGTGACTCGTCAATTAAAATCAGGGAGCTTGACTGAACATGACTTGTCCCTGAAGAGATAGTGCTTTACTTTGTCGAGGTCTTGGTTCTTCTTCTTTTTGCTGATGATGGAGTTTATTCAACAGGTTTCTCCTTTGCTTGCACCTGTTTTTCCTTTCTTTTTGTATTGGCAGGGTGCAGAGCCTCGACTTTTCTCTTCTTGCTTGCCCTCCTTCGAGCTGACTCCCTTGCACTTATTTCCCAAAATTCTTTCAAGAACGTCTCCCAAATTATTTCCTTACCCTCCACCTCTTTCTTAACTAGGATTGCAATGAGCACTGTGATGGTACAATTTATCAACAACCCAGCTCGCATCCCCGTTCTGCACTCCTTTGGCCATTTTCTCTAAACTTCGGAGTAGGTAATAATGGATATTGATGTGTTTCCCTTATTCAAAATGCAACAACAACTAGATATAATACACAAACATTAATGTGCAACATTCCTCACAAGTCAAAAAATTTTGTAATGTGTACAGGAGGTCTCACCATTTTCCAAGCATGGCACTCTATGGAAGCCCTTTCTTCTTGTCTACTTTGAGCTTCCGATCAACCACAAATCGATGCCATATTTTCTTTCCAATCCTATCGTTTTTGAACCACTTTTCCCCTACGGTTGGAAACCCTATACATTGAACTATAGATTCTTTTGTGACCCCAAATTCTAGTGAGCCTACCTTAGCTCGGCCTTTCTCAAATGTCTCTGTAAATTCTAAAGCCATGGCCATATCGAACCCATCGAATTTCTGCAAAAATGGGAGAAATCCCGATTCTTGAAATAATGCAAGACTACTTTGATATTCGGCTGTTTGTTCTATCTCCTTCACAGATGATGGTTCATGTCTCATGGGCACCATCTTTGTTTGAATCCACCTCAATTCTCTATCACAGCCTTAGGAAGGTTTCACACTGCAAAGTGCAAAGGAGTTGCCGAGAATTTTATGATGGAGACCTGACCATTCCACCGTCTTGTTGATCCTTTCCATCCATTCACATTCAATCATTAAAATCACCCCTTCAGGATGGATGCACACATGTATCAATCCGCTACAGGCAGACAATGATAATTGTAGGAGGCTGAATTTTTTACAACAACGGTGTAACGATCATGGGGCATTAGATTATGAGGTAAGGCTATCATGAAGAAGTGATGGATGATTTTTTCAAATGGAGGTAAGTGTTAGATTTCCTATAGACTTGTACTCTCCCTGTTTGCCTCATAATTCACATAAGGTGTACTTCGGTACTCCTAAAAAGATTAGACCTTAGAACCTAAAATATCTGGCACTTCAAATTATTTCTCCCTAAATTAGTAAATGATAAAGCAATGTCTTAACCAAAATTTAAATAATGCAATTCTATGATCTATTACTGTGGTAGTCATTCATCTACAGAAATAAAAATTAAATTCCATCAAGCGTTCTGCATCAAGTGCTCCTATACTGCATCAACCATTTTTGCACTGTGTTGTGACAGTCACCCGCTTGCTTGCACTAATCGTGTTTGGACTGAACCTGCTTGCATTGAACCTGCTTGCACTGCAATGTGCTTGCACTGAAGTTACCTACAGTGTTCATGTGCGTTCCTACACCAGGGATTTCTGTGGCATCAAAGAAAGAGTGGATACAAAATTCTGATAGAACTCAGTTCTTTGGCTGGACTAAAAAAAATTTCCTGAATATACAAGAGAAGTTTTAATCAACATTCTTTGGTGTTTCATGAGCATGCCTTCTGACATGACTGCATTAAATACTGCAGTCGATTCATGAGGGAACAAAGAAGTGGGAAGGGGTAATTTTCAGAATGGGAAGGAATATCATAACAGGGATTCCAAGAATAATACTACCAAGGGGGATAAACAAAAATATGATGTGGAAAAAATTCAAGGGGAAAAGAGGGATTTTACGAAATCACATAGGGATAATTTTTTAAGATGAAAAAGGAGGGTGATTCATTATGGGACTAAGAAAAGAAAAATAATGGGACTTACGAAATGGGAAAATAGAAGAAAGCCATAATTTTTATCTTCAAGATCTTCCTGCATTGGTTCCGGAAAAAGTAAATGCAATGGGAATTAAGCCTTTACTTGGATAAAACGTTCCATGCTAGTTACCCCAAACTTGGGTAAGGGTTGGGTTCCTTGAGCCTAGTTCTTCTTGGTGACAACTAGCATATCTAAAAATTAAGCAACATTCCCTTTTTATTGAAACTTTTATCTTCCTGCCAACATGTTGGTTTTTAGGTTGATCCTTCTGCAATCATGCCAGTCAACTGATTTTCCTAATTACAGTTTTTTTGTTTTATTCTTTATTTTTGTCATTTTTTTTCTTATTTATTTATTTATTTTATTATTTGAGGAAAATAAATAATCATATCTTCAACAGGTTGGTGTTTCCACCTACCAACTCCTTTTCAAATTCCTATTGGACTTGCTGCATAAAATCTCCTTTAGTAAGGGGCTGAAAATACACCTTCAGCCAATGTTTCAAACCCCAAAGGGGGTCCATCATCAGGACAAATCAGATAGATAGAAAATGAATGAAAGATTATTGAGAGAAGGAGCCATGCGCCTGGGTATAAATAAACCAAAGAACCCTAATTTATAAGGGCCGACACCTAATTTTTAAAATTTTTATTCTATTAATTAATTATTTAATTGT
>APFE031081700.1:5328-78658 GCA_000404065.3 Pinus taeda | reverse complement strand
AAATATAAACTGGAATAATAAATAAATAAATTAGAGTTATTAAACCTGGCCTAATTATGAACAATTAAATAATTAATTAATAGAATAAAAATTTTAAAAATCAGGTGTTGGCC
Organism: Pinus taeda; assembly: GCA_000404065.3. Lineage (NCBI taxonomy): Eukaryota > Viridiplantae > Streptophyta > Pinopsida > Pinales > Pinaceae > Pinus > Pinus taeda. The sequence goes on along the minus strand of APFE031081700.1, from coordinate 78,545 downwards.
CTTATAAATTAGGGTTCTTTGGTTTATTTATACCTAGGCGCATGGCTCCTTCTCTCAATAATCTTTCATTCATTTTCTATCTATCTGATTTGTCCTAATGATGGACCCCCTTTGGGGTTTGAAACGTCGGCAGAATGAACTAGAAATTGTGGATAATCCGGAACATGAAGTTACAAAAAACTTCCACAGAGGCTTAAAATCCAACAATACACCTTCAATCTGTGCCCATTTACTAAGAACACGGAACTTCATCCATCAATAGTTTTAATTTCTACCACTCCATTATCAAAAATTTTGACCACCTTATAAGGTCCCATCCAGCATGTATGGAATTTCCCTTTAAAATATTGAAATCTAGAATCGTAAAGGAGTACCCAATCACCTGGTTGGAACTGCTTCTTCCGGATAGACTTGTCATGCCACTTCTTGTGATATTGTTGAACTAATATGTTCTATTGAACAACATCCCTTTGAAATTCATCTAAATCATTCAACCGTAGAAGATGTTGTTGTTGTGGTTCAGAGAGATCTAGTCCCAATTGGACCACAGTCCTAAGAGTCTTGATTCGGAATTCTATCGGCAAGAGGATTTGTTTCCCGTACCAGCGCATATGGTGTGTGCCCCATGCTATTCTTCCAAGTGGTTTGGTATGCCCACAATGCTTCCGGTAATTTGTCAACCCAATCCTTTTTGTGGATATTTACTATCTTTATGAGGATGGACTCAATCACCTTGTTTGTGGACTCCACCTGACCATTTTCTTGCGGGTGATACAATGTATATTTCCTGTGCCAGATTTTGTACTACTCCATCACACCCTATACCATATTAGAAATAAATTGTAGTCCATTTTCAAAAACAATTTCTCTAGGCACACCAAATCTAGTAAAGATTTCAGTAAAAAGAAAATCATCAACAAATTTTTGAGTAGAAAAAGATACAACTTTAGCTTCTACCCATTTTGTAATGAAATATGTACAAACCAAAATATGATTTTTATTTAATGATGTTGGATTTATTGGTCCTACAAAATCAATGGCCCATTTTTCAAAAGGCTCAATCATAACCTGACAACATAAAGACATTTCATTGGTTTGATTAGGTTGGCCAATTCGTTGATAGCTATCACATCGCTTCACATATTGTTTGGCATCCTTAAACAAGGAGGGCCAAAATTAGCCAGCTCATAACACTTTATATGCAGTTTGCTTATCACCGAAGTGATCTCCACAAGGTTCATCAAGGGAAGATTTTAAGATATCAAACACTTCTTCCTCTCTTACACATCTATAGATAATAAGATTAGTCCACTATGAAAGAGGTCTCCTTGAATCCTAGAACATTCAACACTTATTTGTATAATACTCCACTTTTCACAAGAAGATAATTGAGGTGGTGTTTTTCCAGTGACTAAATAGTTAGCTATGTCAGCGAACCATAGGGATTCTGTCAAAACAACAAAAGGATGCTTGTCAGGAAAATTGTCATCAATAGGAACTGCTTCACCAAGATTATTTAATCTTGAAATATAATATGCTACTACATTAGATTTTCTTGATCTATCAACAATAGTAATGTTAAATTCCTGCAACAATAATAACCACCTAGTCGATCTACCGCTAGTTAATAGTTTATTCATCAAATATTTTATTGCAGAATGGTCAATATGAATAAAGACTTCATATCCTGTAATGTAATGTTTAAATTTATTAATGGAAAAAATTAGAGCTAAAAGCCTTTCTTAGTAACCGTATAATTTAGTTCAGTGGGTGACGAGTTTTTACTAATGAAGTAAATACCATAGGATTTTTTGTCCTCTTCTTGTCCTAAAGCTATGCCAATAGCAGTATCTGAGGCATAAGAGGAAATATGAAATGGCAGGGACTAGTTTGGTCCTCTCAAAACTGGTGACTGAACTAGTTTTTCCTTCAATGTCTCAAAGGACTGTTGGCAAATTGTGGACCAAGAAAACTGACTATCCTTAGCCCAAAGTCGGAAAAGGGGGTAGCTATCCTTGAGAAATTCTCAATGAATCTCCTATAGTAGCTCACATGTCCTAGAAAACCATTTACTTCCCTTTCAGTTTTGGGTACAGGAAGACTAAAAATAATTTTTAGTTTTGCAGGGTCAACCTAGATACCTTTGCCGGAAATAAGATGGCCAAGAACCACTCCCACCTTACAAATTAATCTACATTTTTTGTCACTCAAGGAAATATGAGCTTCTTGGAAACGAAGAAGCACTTTTTCTATATTTTTTAGGGCTTCCTAGAATGAATCATCAAATACAGAAAACTCATCCATATATATTTCCACACACTCAAAGTTAGAAAAAATGGCCAAGAGTGCCCTTTGAAAGGTAGCGGGGGCATTACATAGCCCAAAGGGGAGCACTGAGTAGGAAAATGTATCCCATGGACATGTAAAAGTGGTTTTGTCTTGATTCTCGAGTGCAATCTATATCTGGTTATAGCCACTAAATTCATCTAGAAAAGAAAGGTACTTCTTACTAGTAAGGGTATCGAGTACCTAGTCGATCAAAGGAAGGGGGAAGTAATCCTTAAGAGTGGCTTTTTTCAATTCTCTGTAGTCAATGCAAATGCACCATCTCCCATATTTTTTCAGGACTAATGCTAATGGAGAGACCCACTAGTTGTCATAAATAGGATAGATAAAATCAACATCCATAAATTTTGCAATTCTTCCTTTACAACATCTCTTGGAGCTGGGTTCATATGCCTTTGGGGTTGTCAGATAGTTCAAGCTCCATTCTAAATATAGATATGGTAGGTACAAGTTTCAAGAGTGATGCCTTTCATATCTTCATATCCCCATGAAAAGGCATCATGATGGTTTCGCAACAAATTCACAAGCTGCTCTTGCTGGAATGAATCCAAGTTTGAACTAATATGCAAGGATTTGCCTAGACTAATCTCAACAAGAGTGGTATCAGGCTCAAGAGTGCACATAGGTGTTGTTAGAGATGGTGGTGAGGGAGGTAGAGTGTCATGACTTTCCTAAAAATCTAGACTAAAAATCTAACTCAATGACTAAAAATTGGTCATGGTGTTTATATTGTTCAGGAAGTCTTGGATCTCACCCTCCTGTGAAGACTCAACATACTGATGTATCAAGGAAACAGACTGAGTCCCCTCATCACTACTTTATTCTAACCACAAAGTGTCTCGGAGCTCTTGAATGGATCTGGCGGGTGGATACAAGGTGACCTTCTTCCTAGAATCTCCATGGGAAATATACATGTCACCAGAAAACATCCAATATAAGCATCGACAGTAGCAAGCCATGGACGTTCCAAGATCAAGGGATGTACTCCCACAAGATTCTTTGGCCAAAGCACAATGAATTCTTTACGATATTCCCAAGAGTCTAATGAAATGACCACATCATCCAACACCCCTTCTAGCTTGTTTTAGATCTATCTTCCAATTTAACCACAGTGGATGTATGATGAATATGGACCAATCCAAGTTGATCCATGGTTTTCTTGTTCATAACATTAATGGCTGCCCCCTGATCTATAAGTACACTAGAGACAAGGACATCAAGTATTTGAATAGAGACAACAAGGTTCCTAGGGTCAGTATATTTCTACTGTGCATACACCCCACCATTAGCTTTGTTGCTCTACCAACAAATTGAATAGTTTGAGGTTCCAATATTCTCCTTCCTAGCTTCTTAAGACAGAGTTCCCTAATGATTTTTGTGTAAATGGTGACCTCTTTGATAGCTTGGAGCAAAGGCACCTTTATGGAAAGGTTCCTAAGCTTAGAGGCCAAGCTAGTCTCAGGAATAGGGTCATTCTTCTCCATAACTAACCTCTTCGGATAGGGAGGTCAGTTGGAAGAAGATGGAAAAGGCTCAGAGGGTACAAGGATGGGCTGGATGGTGACATATTTTTCAGAATGGCCAGGAGTTTCCTCCTCACCTTTCTTGTTGATAATCACCATAGGCTACTTATGATTTTCGAAGGTTACTATCTTCCCCGATCTCAATTAGACATCATTGACACCAATTGCCATGGACTAATATTTGGATGAGGAAAGTGGGTTCATCAAGTGGATAATTTGTGTCGCTTTGTTATTGGGGTTGGGTAAAGGTTGGGTAGGTAGATGAGGAGGTCGAAGTGGTGGAGGTAAAGACAATGGTGGCATTGGCTGACTCAGTTGAGGTAATGATGGTTGTTGTATTGGGTAAGGTGCATATGTAGGTGGGTATGACTACATAGGTGCATGATAAGAATGGTGTGAATGGCTTGGCCCTCTCCATCCTTGTTGCCAAGATTGGGAGGGTTGTCCATAATGATATTGGTTCCCATGCTGCCAATGTTAAGAGTGACTAGTGTTAGCATAGGAATATTGATGTGCATTATAACCAAAAAAAGTGGTGGAACTTCAAAAGCCATACCTACACTTATGTGAGGCCAATTTCTTCGTGCTCCCATAGCATGCAATGATTCGGCTTTAGGTTGCCTCCCTTCAAATACAGATTTCAGCCCAGGTATGGAGGGACATTTTTCCGTGGCATGGTTATCTGTACAAATTTCACATTTGTTAGTTCCTTTAATATCAAGAGGACATTCTCTTAAAAGATGTTTTTTTCTACATTTTGGACAAAAAATAGACCATGAATCTTGTTCCTCTACAAGTTTTTGCTAAAATTTCAAATAACCTATTGATCTGCTAACAATATTCACTATTTCAATTTTCATATTGTCCATTTTGTTCTCTAATCCCATAATCATAGCATCAGTAGATTCAGTTTTCTTATTTCTATTCTGAATTCCTTTACCGGATCTATATTAGTTCCTTGATAATTTCCCACACAAGTCACAGATTTGATCAAAAGAATTATGAGCAATATCCCCTTATTGTAACAGATTTAGATTATTCCTAGTATCATCAATAAGCCCACGTAACAACAAGATTCTAATGGTACTTAGATCAAATTTGTGCTTTGACCTCTAAAGGATGTGCCAAATCTCTCTAAGTAGTCCTCTAGAGTCTCATCCTTATTTGCACAATAGCAAAGATTTCATCTTGAATATCTCTAGTTTCAAAATATTCCTAATATTTTAACAATAACACTCTCTTCATATGTTTCCAAGAAGATATAGTTTTTCCTCCTAGTCCCATGAATCAGGGGAGTGTTGCTTCCTTGAGAGTTGAAGGAAACAACTTTAACTTCTGAGCATCAGATGAATAATCATAACTTATACACAAAATATCAAACTCAAATAAGAAAGAGTTTGGGTCTTCATGTACCTTACCATAGAAATGAGGAAGAGCTGATGGTGGAATATTTTTCATTTGTACTTGTGTATCAAGATCCACAATTGGGAATCCAAAAGTGCATTGTTCCTCATTTAGCTAATTTTCACTAGTTCCTTCTACACGGTCTTCATGATTTTCCAGTGTTGCTCCTGCAAGTGAACCACTCTCAACAGGTTGAGAAGGCTGACTATGGGTTCTAATAGTCCCCTTCTTCCCCTTTATGGGTCGTGTCACACTTGGACTGTTGCTACCAAAGTTTAAGTAGGTTGTTCCTGCGTGATGAGTCTCAGTCTATTTGGACTTTCTTCCTACAAAAGAAGGCCCAATATGAGATTTGATTTCAGATTTATCAGTATTTCCTCAGCCCCTAGTGGGATTCAGAGTCCTACCATTTTTAGACATTCATTTCAAAAAATGACAAGACAAAATTCCAATGAAATGCTGCAACTCAAAGATAACTAAACAACTATAAATTCCTTCAAGAAATAGAATCACACTGTAGAAATAACAATAACAGACTTACCCCTAGTGCAGAAAAAATGGAAAACTGTTACCAATTCAAATCACCTCCTCGGCAACAAGGCCAAAATGTTGGGTGTAGGAATTTCACTTAAGCAAGCTCCTTCAACAGTTCATTGTGAACCTGTGGGTTTCATAAACTTAGAGACAAAGCACAGGTAATTCCAGAAGTGGTATGAAATTTTCCTATTTCTATTCCTACTTCTGAATTGAAAACTTGTAGAATCAAATAGAAAAATCTCAAAGGAAACTGACACCAAAGTAATTCTAGTGCTAAAATGTAAAAGAATGAATTTGTGAAGAAATCAAATAAAGGAACTTTCACACTGATATAAACAATCTGAAATGCTGAAGTAAAACTCTATGTTTGTCCTTAGTATAGATGGTGGTAGTTTAACAAGTGGGCCCTTGAAAAGATCTACCTTATAAATAATTTTCCTTCTCACACTAAGCGGTTGTGCATGTACTCTTTCAATCTACTTGCAGTACTACAGGTACAAAACTTATGTGAGAAGTATATTTTACACCTACATTGAAGACTTATGTTTTCATGTAGGGGCTCTAAGCCTCAAGGCTTGGAGAACTCTGTTCCTATGACAAGACATTGGTATTTGTACTAGAAGAGAGCTTCCTACACTAAGTATTCTGATTTACTTTTGAGAAAAATGGAAGACCATGTTAGCTATAAAAAGAATTGCAAATGCGATCAGAATATGAAATAACTTGCACATGAAAAAGAATGCTTTAATGAACTTGTTGAAAATAACAACAATAAATGATAAAAATAGAATCCAGTTTATTCCAATTTTAATTTTTCCTTGAATTAGAATTGAGAATTAAAATTCGAATTTAGTCTCACCAACTTCTTGAAAATAATTAATTAATTCATTATGGATTAATTAGTTGGAGAAATTCAAGTTAGAGGTCTTTCTGCAGTCATGCAAGAGTTATCCCTTAAATTAAGGATATTATGCCTTAATTAAGGAGATAAGATTGAGTTATATTTGATTTGTAATTAGTTAGCTCAGTTTACTGAGTTAAGTCGAGTTAAATTAGTTCCAAACTCTTTGAGGAACTAATTGTGAGTTATTAGACAGTTGATTCATGCATGCACTCAACCAGTGTACTCCAGATAACTGAAGATTCCCTCATCAAAAACTCATCCATGTCTATTCTGAGAAAAACCCAGTTGAGCTAAGTGTCAACGAAAATGTACTATCAGTTGCACGTTTTCTCCTAGAAAGGAAACTCATGCATGCAGTCAAGGCAAGGTTCCTTGAGGATTGCATAGTTATGACAGTGTGTGAGTGTAGTGTTACACTGGGTGAAGGAGATCATCCCAGAGGCAACTGCGCAAGGAAATAGGAGGCTTGGAGGGCAGAGAAGAAGGCTTGTGAGAATCCAAGTTTGCCTGTGAGCATCCAGGAGGATTGTACTAAGAGCTGGCTAACTGTGAGACCTAAGTCTTGGTATAATTTTGATGTATTTCCACCTTGCATGATAATATAGATAGTGGGGTTTTTAGCTGAGGCTTTTACCTGGGTAATTTCTGTGTTTCATGTGTATTGATTCTTCTTCTTATGGTTATATGTGTTCAGCTCTGATTCAACTCGATCCTTAAGCTTCCGTAAGTTTTATAGTAGAAGTAGATTATAGTATTTTTCTTTGGTATATTGCATTATCGAGTTAATATACAGTCAGATTTTCTACATAGATCTCAGAGGTAGATTTGTAGAGAATTTGCAAGAATTTTCTACACAACTAAATCTCGCAAATAGGAATAAACCTTTAATATGAAAACAATCTTCAAAATATAGAGCAGACTTTATTCAGTCGAAGGGTTTTTCATGCAATCAAATCTAACTCGAAACTAGTTCACTATAATATTTCAAATTACTTTTAATCCTTTTCCTTAAATCATGAGATGAAAATATAAATTAAGATATTGCAACAACACACTTTTCTATTTCATGAAGTCACCCCTAATCTTTAGGAATTTAAAATTTAGTATTAGAAATGCCTCCTTTTGATAATGAATGCTTGCTTTGCAAAAATAGATTAAATCATATAATGGAAAAAGAATGTGACACTTGATGTAAATGAACTAGTGAACTAGAGTACAAGATCCTACATGCATTGGTGCAGGAATGATATTATCTGCACGATCCATGCGAAAGCAAACCAGAAAATAAATTACAGGAAGTAAAGTAATTCAATTTAACTTTCACACAACAGATCTATTCACGCTTTCACTCTTTAATGAAATAAACCAGAATTCGTAAGCAAGAACGAAATTAAGATTCAAACCACGCTTCTGCAAATAAACAGAGTTAGTACATCTCTAAGATAACAAAAGCAAGAGGGTAAACGAGTTCGGTTGGTTGGCCTCTGTTATACAGCATTTTGTCACTGTCCCTGTACTCCCCATTCCTTGATCCTAGAAGACCTCTACAGTGAACCCCACATTCTTTGCATTTATGAAGAAACTATCATTGTGTCCCTCTTCATGATCAAATAAATTATCGTTTGCACCATTTCCCCTGAAAATTCTATTTTTCCCAGTTTACATGACCATCATTAATGGCCTTTGTCTCCCGCACGCCAATGTGTAGAGATTGACACTATCCCTCATCCCTACCAGAGCGCCTGAGCTATGTTCCAATTGTGGCAATCCTGTTATGGAAAGTTTTCTAAATTAGGAGCCAAAGCTTCCAACTCTAGAAGCTTCGTAACGGAAGTCTAGTAAATGGTTTAGCCCACCCTTTGATGTGTTAAGTCTGGCCCTGTGTGAAGTTATTTTTTATTTTCTCTGTGAATCCCTCGATCAACACTACTTTTGGCCAAACAGTCGCACCGATCAGGCTTATGAGCACTAGTTTTAGCCTGAAAGTCATGTCGTTCATGCCGATCGGTGCTACTTTTGGCCCAAAAGGCACTCCGGTCTCTGAGTTAAGAAAAATCAGAATTTCTCCCATTCCAGTGCTAGTGTGTCTTGAGCCCTTAGACTCTCTTCTTCTGCCCAGAAGTGACTAGGATGCGTTGTTTTCAATTGAATGAGTGAAAGAGTCTTGTTTGTTTTCTTATTTCGAGTGTCTCTTTTCTCTTTCCAAGCATAGATTATATTGCTTGGTTTCTCGATTGAAGCATTATGTGTTTGGTTTGTTCGATTCATGGAAGAAGTTGCTTTTAATTTCATTTATCATGCTTTGGATTTGATTGATGCTTATTTGTTCGAAATTGTGAAAATTTTCATTAAAGTGCTTTATGTGAAAGATTCATTTTGCATTTTATGAAAAGAAGAACATCATTCTAGTTTATTTAAGCGAAAATATTATGTTAGTAGCGTCATTGAGAAGCTAAAATTGCATCATCATAAGCATAGGAAATGAAATGAAATTTCTTTTGTTCTTAAGGGAAGATTAAGTGCATTTAGGATATGTATTAGTGAAAATTTTCATTCTTTGATTTTTGCATTGATTGTGTGCTCTCTATCCCTCAATTAGTGTTAACTTTCATTGAAGACAAAGATCTATTTTCTCATATCGCTGCCTGTAAGAGTTTTGTCATATGATAATGGTAGGGCCTTCTAATTGAAACCTAATTGAGGATCAAATATTAAAATTTATTGAATTAACCTAAGGAAGAATTGAAACCTAATGCTCACATTTAGTGGTCTAGGCTAGAGATGTGTTCCGGCATATTTAAACCTAGCAACTGTTGTTCGCTTCGGCATTAGACAGCACTAGTACGGACTTGTGCTCCCCGTATTGTCGAGTATATAAAGGGAGACCCCACTAGGTTTGCCATCCTTTATCCGTAGGAAGATGAGTCTACTACCTTGTAAACATGATACAACAAACACAGCATTTGGGGAGATTTCCTGCCCCTACTTCTTGGTTCGCCGAGAGGTATTCTAGAGTTCACGGTTACCTGGTCATCCTTTATTTCTAGAGTGCCCTAAGTAGTCATTTTTGATCTTTATTAACTCTTTAAATTTGAAAAGATCATCGAGCACTTTTTCTTTCGAGCTCGTTAATTCCAAAAGTGACTAGAGTCACCTTTCGTCCTTTTCTCAACTCTTGAAATATGAAAAGGAAAAGTTTTGTTTCAGTGTCTTAAAATTAATTGCCCACAAAATATTACTAGTTAAAGTTATCTTCCTTAGTGATTCTTTAGGGTCGATTCCAATGGAAACATTCCCAAAGTCTACCAGTCAAGGGTTCCCGTCGGATGGGAATCCTAGTCCTTTTCCTTCTTCTGGAAATGTTGGTGCTCCTTATATGGCGACGTTGTCCCTCCCTAGGTTAACCATTGGTTTACCTAACTGGTTATTTTCGACCTCGGTGGTCCCAAGTGTCGCAACTCATACCCTACCATCTCCTTCATGTGAATCACATCATAATGATTCTAAGGTTGACCCCTCGCCTTCTTCCCCCATTTCTTCACCTTCCTCTTCTACTTCGATTGGTGAAAGTTTGAAATCCAATAACTAGGAGGCCAAGAAGAAGAGGATGATGATGAAGAAGAATAATTCAAATAAGCGATAGGCCAGTCGTGCAGCTATTACTCCAAATGCACACCCTGTCGAAAAACCTTATGATTCTTCGCAGAAGTTAAAATTCCCTTACACGCTGTGTAAGGGTGACCATCTCCTTCAAGATTGTCCTAGCATTCCCAAAGTCTCAGAGGCGTGGTCTCAAAATCTAGATCAACCATCCCCGTCGACCTCTGGAGATCATGTAAATGTTGCACCTTCAGCTAAATTATGATGGTAAGAAGAAGGGAAAGATTAGATTCCCCTGTAGGTTATGTGAAGGAGAGAATCTTCTTCACCTTTGTCCTCTTATGGATAACGCTTCCAAAGTTTTGGAAATTCTTACATCTTCTCAACCCCAACTTACTATTGGTTATCAGAGGCTTTCTTTCGAACCTATCCCTATTGGTAAAGAGATTGACTTGGATTCATCTCTTACCCATCATGCTCTTCCCGAGCATGACTCTCTTGCGTCTGTTCCCAACCAACCATTAGCTGGAAAGAGTGTCGAATTGGATCCACCTTTAGTTGTTCACTCTGTTTGCAAAGAGAGTGGTGATCATATTGCTCATGTTCTTCTCATCTCCTCAAATTCTCATGAACCAAAAAGTGGCCCTCCCATATTGGTTATTCAGGAGAGTCTTTCTTCTATTCCTGTACAACATGGGGCAATCATATGATACCCCCACCAAATAGTTTTATCGTCTCTTTCGATTGGGAGCCATTAACTACTTTTTGCCTCCCATCTTATGTTCCTTTCCAGATCACATTACAAGCCTATAATATGGTAGTACGTGGCACTATATTAGATGAAGGGGCGTGTGTTAGCATCATGTCTTCTACTACTTGGCAAGCTTTGGGTTTCCCAAAGCTTGTGCCTATCACCCAGAATCTATTGGCTTTAAATGGAGGAACTAGTCAAATTTTAGGGATCCTTTTGAAGTTCCCTATTTCTTTTGGAGGAAAGACCATCTATATAGACATGATGGTAGTCCAAGGTCTCTTAGATTTCAATCTTATCCTTGGACAAGGCTATGTTTATTTCATGGGAGCTCTTTTTTCTTCTCTTTTCCATGTGGTTTGTTTTCCACATGAAGGGAGAATTGTGACTATTGATCAACTATCATTCATTGGTCACCAAGAACCTCCTTTGCAACCATCATCCACTATCAGCTCTTTTTTGCAAGCAGTACCTTCCCCGCCACAGGTCAATTATGTGGCTACCCGTTCCATCTCCACATCTATTAATGATCACGCAGATGGTATTGTACATGATGTACTGGGGGCATTGGAACGCGATTTGTCTTTTGTACCAGTTGACATGTATTCCTCCCAGATTATGGTTCTTCCATCTAGTGAAGACTTCTTAGGAGCCATGTTCTTGTATGGTTCATAAATAGACACTCCAAGCATATTTCCTTGTCTTGTGTCAAGCTCGTTAAAAAATGAAACAAGGGTCATGAGGAGATTTCTTGGCCTTGTGTCAACCTCATTAAAAAATGAAACAACGAGTAGTGAGGATAGTTCCTGGTCTTTTGTCAATGTCGTCCAAAAATGAAATAAGGGTGGAGAAGAGTTCCTTGTCTTGTGTATAGCTCGTTAAAAATGAATCAAGGAGTCTGAGGATAGTTTCTTCTTGTGTCAACTTCATTCAAAAATGAAACAAAGGTCATGAGGATAGTTCCTAGTCTTGTGTTAACCTCGTTAAAAAATGAAACAAGGGATGAGCATGGTTCATTGCCTTGTTTCAAGCTCATTAAAAAATGAAAAAAGGAGTAATGAGGATAGTTCCTGGTCTTGTGTCAACCTCGTTAAAAAATCAAACAAAAGGCACGAGAATATTTCTTTGTCTTGTGTCAAACTTGTTAAAAAATGAAACAAGGGTCTCAAGGATAGTTCTTTTACTATGTCAACCTCATTAAAAAATGAAGCAACTCCCTTCTCCAAATCGAGTCTTTGATTAAGATCTCGTAAAACCCCAGTCGAGTCTTTCCAAGATCTCAAAAGTGAAGCTTCATTTCATCTGCCTAGCTGATTGAAATGAAGCTTCGACGGCATGTACCTCGATTGAGTCATTATGCTGGGGGCATGCAAACTTATAACAAGCATAGATTTTCATTTCAAGGTTGTGTAAACATGAAATTGAATCCAAGCAGACTTCCCCATGGTTCAAGCTAGTGTAAAATGAACCCATGCCCAATTTACATCTCGTGATTGCTCTTTTTATCAGCTAATTTCTGCTAGATGAGCCTTGGTTGTTTCATTCCATCCCCACCATCTCTTTGGCCGATCATATGCTTTCACATGGTTGTTTTTCCTTTCTTGAGGGACCATAGAAATGAGTGATTTTGTTAGCCAACCTTTTGACCATTACGTGTTTTGAGTAGTTCCACCATTACTAGAACCAATTGCTACTCTTTATACCACTTGTTCCTCCAGGATGAATCATGTTTAATCTCTTTTCTTGACTTGTAAAAAATGAAAATATCGCCGAGTATTTTTCCCTTTTTACTCATAAAAGAGAATAAAATGGGGGGTTCGCTTTCAAGCTTTTTTCTGACCCTTTAAAAGTGAAAATATAACTGAGCCCTTGTTGTTTCAAACTCGTTAACGAATGCAACACGTCATGTGCCTAGTACAAGTTTACCCCTTTTTCGGGCTAAGAGGCACTATTTACAAAAAAGGTACTCCTTGACTGAAATGGTCAAGCGATTCTCTCAAGTATTGTTTTCTACCTTCTTGGGCTCGAGAGACACAAATATATGAAAATGGACCATGTGGAGTTTTCTTTTACATGTCTTTTTCAAACTCTCTAAACATGAAAAATATATCAAGTTACACCTTTGTCAGACTCGTTAAACTATTAAACAACATCATATTCGTGACGATGATGAACATAAGCTTATCCTTCCTAGGGCTCATTAAACTTACTAGGTCGGATTCATCCGAAGGATGAACTTACAAGGAAAGCACATGCTATCACCTTGAAGCTTGCGATTAAAAATAATTGGGGTACCTGCCAGAAATGGTGGGGGAAAATTTGGAAATCTATTAGTTGTTTTGGCAGCTCACTCTTGAACATGACACTCTTTGGTTCGTGTTAGGTTGGGACATCCTCCTTTGTATCGTTGACCTTCCAAGGTTTGGGCCATTTATTTTTGCCTTCCATTTGGTCTTTACCACGTCATCATGAGCACCGATCCTATGGATCCAAAAGCTACGAAACTTCCAGTTGTGTCGCTGACATGTTCAAGAGTTGTCCTTCTGTAGTTACACTTGCCTTTGAATCTTTGTATCATCCAAAATCATTTTTCATCCTCTCCTCTCACATCAATAATGTGGGATTCATTATGGCCTTCCTTCGACAGAGTCACTTTCCATCGACTTCAACTCATTATTTGGGAAGTGGACCGAGAGACTCCTTTTTGGTACCTTAGAGCTTGCATGCCCTAATGGCAAGTTCTTCGCACTTAATGATAATTTCACATTATTGCCTTTCAATTGAGTGATTTCATGGGTGTTCAACTTTAGTTCCTCTATTCACATTTCGTGGATTGTGTTGATAGTACCTTGAGGACCATTGTCATTATTGGTGGTTTTCTCGCACTTGTTAATAGTTTACATCATCAACTGGTAATCATGTGACTTTCTAGCATGTTTGATGTCAACACATCTATTCACATGTTAGAATCTGTACTTTGATCGAGTTGTGTTGGAGCACAAGACCCCAGACTCAGATCACACAAGTCCAGGTTGCAAAGTGGTGTGACATGATTATGATGATATAGAAGTCTCCTTTAGATGGTTGGCTATGACCATACCATGAGTTATCATATGTGATCCTTCTCATTATTGGATGGTTGTGACCATACCTTGGTTTCATTATGATCCTCTTTGACGGATGGCTGTGCCCATACCTAGATCCATTTACGTGATCATTCTCTGGATGGATGTGTCCATGCTATGATTCATGTATCATTTGATAGATATGTTAGTTTAAGTATATGTATCTATACTTTCTTGCAGGTTTTCCAACAATAGGCTGGCTCCCTGCACTAGTTCATAAAGAATTTCATCTCTCACTCTAGCTTAGCCTTCACGCTTTATGGGGCATCTATTACACAACATTTTGTCGATGTCCCTGTACTCCCCGTTCCTTGATCCTGGAGGACCTCTATAGTGAACCCCGCATGCTTTTCCTTCATGAAGAAACTCCCATTATGTCCCTCTTCATGAGCAGATCAATTCCGTTTTGCACGATTTCCCCTAAAACTTCTATTTTTCCTAATTTACAAGACTGATGCTGATGGCATTTATCTCCCTTGTGCCGATGTGCAGAGATTCAAACTATCCCTCACGTCGACTGGAGCAACTGATCTATGTTCCAGTCACACTAGTCCCGTTATGGAAAGTGTTTTAAATTAGGAGCAGAAGCTTCTAGCTCTAGAAGCTTCGTAACAGAAGTCTGGTAGATGGTTTGGCCGGATGGGGTCGAGGATGTCAGTTTAGGCTCCCTTCCCCTATAATGATGGAACTACTTCAAGGGATAAGCCCTTCTCCCATGAGAAGAGGATCCATCTCCCATCCATTCATCCTATATAAACCTCCATTATTCCCAAGCACAAGTTAGTGTTAGAGTGTTGATATTGGTGTGCTAATGTTATTTTTGTTTGGAGTAGATAGCAAGCTATTACTAGTTGTAGCTATCTAGTTGTGTGAGGGAGAAGTGTTATTTGGTTTGGATTGAAGCCTAAAGGGAAGAGCCTTAAAACTATTTTTGATTGAGGTCATCATGGAATGCTAGTAGAAGTGTGTGGGAACCTGGTCTTGTCAGAAGATGACTGCAACGTCAAGACAAATGGTTGTAATCTCTCTTTGATATTAATATATGCAACTATTGATTGATTTCCTATTTTTCATATTACATATTCATGTCTTAATGTTTCTTAACTTGTTAAGTAGGTTGAATTACAATTTGCCTATTATCACGTTTGTTGTTTGATGTTGTTTACTTGTTTCAAGTGCTTGAAGAAGGAAGCAAGAGATAGCTGGAGAAAACAAGCAAGGACGTCATCAAATAGGATAAGTGGACTAAGAGGTAGGCCCTCTTAATTGGTTCTAACCTAAGGAAATCTTCCATAGAATGTATCTGTTGTGGCTAGACCCACCATCAGGCTAGAGGAATTCATTTTTATTCGCACTTATAATTTTACTTCACCAAAGGCCCTAGCAAACCAACTCGTTTGCAATTTTAGGAAATGAAAACCTTCGACATGTTAATAACATAACAATGAAGAATTAAAATGCAGAATGAGAAAATCATAGCGTAACTCCTTGTATTAATTCTCATTAGCAAATATACATTTGAGTTCCAGTCTAGCCCAGAACAAGAGCGACAATGAGATTACAAATTGACCAGAAATTACAAGTGTACTGCTATCGCTATCACTTGATAACCTAGTTCTATCTGAAAGTTATATTTTATACAACCCTTCTACCTATGGTCGTAACCAAAAATTACACAGTCGTTCGAAATCAAGCCTTTCGGCTGAAACAAAATAACAAACAAAATTGCAAAATTAAGCCAGCGACTATAATAGGTGTAAATTATTCATTGTCCGTAGGCCTGATCCTGCACCATATCACTAAATATCCTCCACTTTGAGTTCAACTATGGATGGCTGCAACCAAACTAGACAACGTGGACCAATATGCCTCGATGAAGTGATCAACCTGTTGTAGAGATCACGAAATGGATAGTTGTCGGCAGTGCAGGAATCTACCTGCACTAGATCAAGCTAGTATAATGATTAATATTTTAGCTTATCAAATACTTTAGGAAGGTAAATATAAGTTATAAGATATATTAAAGGCACGAAAGCTATTTTAAATGATTAATTAAGCACCTAATAAACGTTAAACATGAAATATGAAGTTTATGTAGGAATAGACAATATTCTTGGACTAGTGTAGGAATGAGAAGGTTTATGGAGATAAACAAAGGTTAATGATTGTGGTTTTGTAATAGGAAGGGGGTAAAAATAGAGCATTTTGGCCTACCAACAAGTACCTATCATAGATATACTTTGATGACAGGGAAAAATAATTCTATGAGTTAAATATGGGATAGACGATAGACGAGGATTACAATAGTATGTTCTTGGAGTTACAGAGGTATGTGCCTTACCTTAAGGATGGAAAGGCAAAGATTCAGAGATTCACTAGTGGATTACTGATTGCATTCAAACATAGGATTGAGTTTGATGAGCCTAGATCATTGGAGAGGGTCATTCGAAAGTGAAAGCATTGTTATGAGCAATTGATGTGTGGATCTGAAACTAAGTCAGACCTAAAAGGTAATGCAAACAACGAAGGAAAATTGGACAAGAAGCGAGGAAGACCTTAGGTTACAGGTAGTAAAGAAAATGTGATGCCTTCTAAGAAGTTCAATTCATTTGATAGAGGATAGGGACTTCGATCTGAGGAGCAGAATAAGGAGCCTTTGCGGTGTTGGAATTATGGAGGAGAGCATCATAGGAGAGATTGTCCACAACATAAGGGTGGTAGACCACAAATATACAAAGCTCAGGAGGCACATACAATGGGATATGTTGGGCAGAGTATTCGTAGGACCCATGTAGTGCTAGATAATAGAAAAGAAGACCATCAAGCATATATCATTGAGATGGATGGTAATATCTGTGATAAAGCTGGTTCTATTTTGATTGACCCTGTATCTAATTATAGTTATTTTAATCATGACCTGGTGGATAAGTGTGGTTTGAATAAAGAAGTGTATTCAGAGTCATGGTTAGTGTTTTTGGGTACAAGTACAAAGAAGTGGGTTCATCATTTGGAAAGAGCTTGTACATTTGATTTGAATGGAAAGTCTACCTTAGCACATTTGGATATATTACCATTGGGATCATACAATATGTTGTTGGGCATGGATTGGTTGTACCTTCATAGAACCAAGGTGAATTTTTATGACAAACCCATTGAGTGCTTGGATGACAATGGTGAACAAAGAGTCTTGTGGGCTAAGAAGAAACATTAGTTAGAATGGTGACAATTATGCAGGCCAATCATAGTCACAGGAAAGGGTGTGTGTTATTTGTTGTGCACATTTCTAGTGAAAAAGGTAAGGAAATGAGGATGTAGATGTTTTGTGCAGGTACGTAGTTCTACAACAGTTTCAATATGTATTCCCTACAAATATTTTATATTTTCAACCTCACAGGGAAGTAGAATTTTCTATTGAGTTATTGCCAGGGGTAGCTTCAACAACAAACGCACATTATAGGAATACATCTAATTTGGTAGAGTTGAAGTTGCAATTGAAGGAAATGTTGGACAAGGGATACATTAGGTCAAGTGTATCTCCATGGGGTGCACTGGTATTGTCTGTGAAGAAGAAGGATTGTACTCTCAGGCTATGCATTTATTTTAGCTAGTTAAACAAAGTGACCATCAAGAACAAGTATCTGTTACAAAGGATTAATGACTTGTTGGATTAGTTGAAGGGAGAAACAATGCTCTCGAAGATTGATCTAAAATCTGAATATTATCATGTATGCATTAAAGAAGAGGACATCTACAAGACAGCGTTTCGTACTAGGTATGTGCATTATGAGTTTGGCATAGTTCCATTTGGTTTAACTAATGATCTAGCTACCTTTATGTTCTCTATGAATAGTGTGTTGTGTCTATATTTGGACACATTTGTTATTATGTTCATTGATGATATATTGGTATATTCAAAAAATGAAGAAGAGAATACTCAGCGTTTAGCAGCAGTGTTGATATTGTTGAGAGAGCATCAGTTGTATGCTAAGCTCAACAAGTGTAGTTTCTTTCAGACTGAGGTAGACTACTTAGGACATGTGCTTTCCAAGGATGGCATAGCAGTGGACCCAGAAAAGGTAAGATATATCATGGAGTGGAAAGCTCCCAGGAATGTGGATGAGGTGAGATATTTCATGGGGTTAGCATTTTATTACAACAGGTTCATTAGAAAATTCTCACATATTTCTTATCCTATCACATCATAGCAAAGGAAATGTAATAATTTTGAATGGACAAAGGAGTGTACGAGAATTTTTAAGCAGCTCAAGTAGTTGTGACACATGCACCAGTGTTAAATATTGCATATCCAGACAATGATTTTGTAGTATGTACATATGCTTGCAAGAGAGGACTTAGTGGAGTCCTTATGCAAGATGGACAAGTGATATGCTATGAATCATGGAAACTCAATGAGCATGAGCAGAAGTACTTGAAATGTGATCTTGAGTTAGCAGCAATCATACATGCATTGAAGATGTGGAGGCACTATATTCTTGGAAGGAGGTTTGTATTGATGAGAGATCACAATGGTTTACGGTATCTATTTCACCAACCGAATATGAATGGCAGGTTGGCTCGATGGTTGTCCATGATCAATGAGTTTGATTTTGAGATCAGGTATGTTGTCACTTTTTCTAGCACCTGTAACACAAGTGCTTCATGAGATATAGAAAGCTTCCTAGAGACAGCCTCTTGGTTGATTGCAGACCAATGCCTATAATATCTTAAATAGAGGAGTGGATTTGAGATTATCTAAGGTATTAGTTGGACTCAAATTGTCACAAAATTTGAAAAAGAGAATAAAAAGGGCTTGGTTCAATAACCCTTTATCCAAGAAGACTCAAGCTAATAAATGGATTCGAATGTTCAGTGGGTAAATCGGGCTGATCTCTAGGAGGAATGTATTTTTCCGGTGTCTGACACGCAACAATAGGAAATATTAATATTGGCATTGTAGTAACATGAAGATGAGGAAATAAAGGAGGGAATATGATGCATAGGGTTGTAAATAAAATAGAATCCTAAGCAAAAATGTTCTGAGAGAGGTATGGAAGATTGAAGAGGTGGAATGGTAGAAACAATGGAGCACTAGTTGATGAGAACTAGTATTGCAGCAAGAATGTTGCAACTCGTGGGCTGTCAACTTTAATTTTATCAACCTCGTAGTTCACAACAAACTTGGAAGCGTCAGTGTTGTATGCACAAGTACTAGTCCTCACTATAGGTTATCACTTGGTCAACTGACACAAGATCACTAGGAGCTCAAGCCAACTTCTATAGATTTCGGAAGAAGCTCTATCTGTGATGAAAGGAAAGAAAGATTTCTCTACAGAAGCTATTCTAATTGCAGGAAGGAAAAAGACTAGAATGCAAAGCAAAACGTAGTAAACCCTAATTAACAAGCTAATTCTACTTTTTCCAAAAACACTATGAAAACCATGAAATAAATTCCATTACCTACTCAAGAAATTAAAAAACATCTAACCACGCTATTTTTGGAAGTAAAGAAGAAAAAAACATATTTTTGGACTTTTATTGGGTGTGGCGAGCAAGTGGCATTAGAGGGTAGCTTTGGAGCTTGGGATGATGTAGGATGGTGTGGATGGGTCCTACGAGGTCTTAGGTGGCCTTCTGGAGGCATTTCCCACACTCGACGTTCAAAATAATGCCTACAGGAAAAACTACAGGAGGACACAGGGAAACTATAGGAGGAAAATAGGGAAAATATAGGAGGCCTACAGGAGGAGGCCGAGAGAAATTTATGTTGTTTTGAGGGTGTGAGAGTGGGTGGAAAAGGTGGATGAAGTTTTGAATGAGGTTTTAGGGCACCTATGGTCTACCATGAATCACCAAGAGATAGAAAGATGATTGGGTTTGCTCAAAGAGAGAGGAAGAAGTTCTATGAAAAAAATGAAGGAAACTAGGGTAGAATTGATGTGAGGCTTGGGAGACCTATAGGGCATGAATCAGATGGAGGGTGTGATTGCTGGTAATCTAGCCTACTACTAGAAGATATCTACCACATAGAAACTAAGAAGATGAAGCAAGTATTTAAATGAATGTATTCTAGGAAAAACAAAGTTTTGCATTGAAATGGTCTAAACTATGATGCATAGAAGGAAATGCTCGAAAATGTTGTAAGAAAGAAAATCATGTGAAAGGATTATTGTAAATCAGGAAGGGAACTTGATGGAGAATATTTAAAGAAAAATAGAATTGGACTATTAACCTACTAGAGAGCTTCAAACACTAGAATTCCTAGGAATGAGGGAAATTTGTGTTTTTGGGGTAGCAAGAGAGTCTTTGCCTCAAATCGTGGTCCTAGAGGGAGGAAGAGAGGCCAACGCACTATTGCTAGCCTTTTGAATATTTTCTGATCACTACTTAACCTACTACAGAAAGCAAAAATGGAAGAAAACTACTAAATCATCAAAAGCAACCTATTCTTAATCATAAAATAAAAATACATCTAACAGCAAATTAATCTACAAACAGAAGTAAAGCATACAAATACAAGTGAAGAGGAGCTTGGCTACTTGGATTGGGCCCTAACCCAAGATCTTTAGCCCTCCAAGGTAACTCAGTGCTAGCTCGAAAAGGATTCCAACTTCATTATCAAAACACTAGCAACATTACATAAAATTGTCACAAAATAATAAGCTTGAAATTTGAGCAGAGTTTACATAAGCAAAAAATCCAACCCTGGTGAGGCCCTAGGCCCTAGGTAAAATGAGCCCATATAATTACCCATTTATGAGGTTCGTCATCACCCCCTATTGAAGGTGTTTCTCATCCTCTCAGCAACCTAGTAAATATCATCATGTTTTATGTCCCTAGTGGCCTCCCTAGCATCCTAGGCCTCTGTTATGGTCTGCTCATGTTCTCCATAAAATCCTACCTTTATTTCTATGTCCTTCCACTGCTCCTCCTCTTCTTCTTCACTTCTACCTTCCAACATGTCTAATAGGAGTGGAGGGATCAGTTTGAGGCCAATCCAGTTGACCCTCAATTTTTGCATGGAGCGCTTGTACATTGGCACTCTTTTCAGTGCCTCCTTGAGCCTCATGGGAGAATGATATTCCCTGATCTACAAACTATGAGGTAAGGTGTTCCATCTTCTCATGCATGCATGCACACAATCATCCCCAAGTATCCTTTCCATATTTTCAAAGTGCGCAATGGCTTGTGCCTAATTGGCTAGATATCTAGGGGCAATCTAAGGGTCATTGGCAAGTAGATTGTGTGTGCTGATGAGTGCCACAAGATCTGATGGCTCAGCTCTTATCATTAATGGTTCATTCTGCTCTTTTATCATCAAAATTTTCATTTCTTCTTCCCTCAATTGTTCATGGTTCATCCATGAGGCCATGGCCATTAATTGCAGTTCCCCTAGCTTGGCATTGGGGTCCCACACATTCATGTCTATGAGGGCCATGTTGTGTAGGTAAAACTCTTCCATCTTTGCCTTATCCTCTAAGCTGCTTTGGTCACACAGCTCCATGAAATGCCTGTAGTCTTGGAAAGGCAGTGTGCCTCTTTGTGCCAAAGTCTTTATTTGTAATTGAAGCCATTGGTCCTTCAGATAGAGGCCATAAGATTTGGCTGGTGTTGTCCATTGTAATGCTTCAATGGATAAGATGGCCATGTATGCCAGCTGAGTCTCTTTCTCTTGCAACTGCCTCCTTAGGATTTCATTCTCATTTTCAAGGTGACTTCTTGTGATGGCTTCTCTGTCTCTGAGAGCACTCATTTCTCTGCCCATTTCCCTAAGTTTGTTTTCCATATGGCCAACATCCTCAACTCATTTGGATTTGGCCATCTGCATCCACCCATATGTTGTCACTTTTTCTTTCTCCAGTTCGAAGAATAGTGGAAATGCAAATTTCTATGGGATTATCCTTTCTCCCTCAAGTATATTGTAATAGCAGGCAAGACTATGCTAGGGGTTAGGTTCTTGTAGCTCTTGTACTTCCTCCTTCACCTGTGGTTGTCCTTCTATCTCTTTCTCAAGCTTTTGGGTCTCCTGTAGTTTGGATAGTGTCTCCTATAGGACTATCTGAGCCTCCTGTAGGTCTAGTTTTGGATCCTGTAGTACTGCCTTTCCCTTCCATGTAGAATATCTTGGAGTCCCTCTTTCATATGTTATAGCTGTCTTGGAGGCGGATTCTTTCACCTTGGAAGATGGTGAATCTTCAATGGTGATGGGAACTTTTGAAGAGGGCTGAGTTTTCCAGTTTTAATTCTTGTGCTTCTCCTTGCCCTGAAATACATGGAGGTTTGTGTTTTCCTCTTCTGCTTTGGTTTGATTGGTGTACTAAGGGCAGTGAGGGTAGTTGCTTCTTCCCTTTCCAAATTTTCAGGGGACTCTTCTCCTTGCTCTGCCTTCTCTGCCTCTTTTTATCCTTATTCTGTCTCTTTTTCTATATCTTCAACTTTTCCTTCCTCTGTTTCTTTTCCTTCCTCCTTCCTTTCTTGCTCTACTATGTCACCACTAGCCTCATCTTCTCCTCATTGTTGTTCTTCCTCCTCACTGCCAGTAGGACTGACATCATAAGTTAATGCTTTCATGTCAACCTCAGCTGTCATATTTCGGAAGAATTCCCATGCTATAGGGAGTGTAAAGGTATGGAGGGCTTCCTCTACTAGGATTTTGATTAAGCCATGGTGAGCTAACTGCCCTGAATTTCCTACTTGAACCTTGATCCTGGAGTGAGAGGGACTGCAGGAGAAAGTAAGTGATACTGAGCTTTTGAGGTGCTGGAGTATCTAGCCATACCTCAAGTCATGGAGGATTCTGAAATGATATCCATAGACAATGTTATGCTTCCCCTCACAGGAAATTTATTTCATTACTTAGTAGCTATCCTCATCCCAGGGATATGGTATACTAGCCCTTCTAATTTCTTTTTTATCTTCAACAGGGATTTTATTATTTTGGAAAATTTTCTTCTTGGCAGCCTGGCCAATTGGTTTCTCATATTTACTCCAATGCAGCCCAAGAGGAAGGGTAGTGACCCTACTGATGAACTCAGGGGTTATTTCCATGGAGAGGCCTCTAATGGTTACAGTAGCATGAGTTCCTGTGTGAGGGACTAGAGAGAGAGAAAATTCTTGGGCAATTTCATCATCAAACCCTCGAAATTTCTTAAAGAAATTCATCAAGTTTTCCCTTGTGAATATGTCCACCACTTGAGGATGTGCATGGAGCCTAGTGGAGTTATTGGGCTCCTTTCTCATAAACCCTCCTATCATACTTACTGTACTTTTTTTTAACCCAAAAACGGAGGTGGAGACAAATAGTTTTGAGAAAAAATAAAAATCAGAAGAGACTGTGTTTTTTAAATAAACAGAAATTTTTTATGTATTTTCTGCCCTCCTAAAGACTTATTTCATCCTCAAATTTAGACCACTTCTTTCATATATTGACATTCAACAGGGGGCATGCATGAACCCTACCTCTTCAGACTGGAATTCGTGCTAAAAATCGGGTTTTCTCCCTTCAAAATGATCACTACCCCTCCTGTAGAAGCTCGCTATCCCTCCTGTAGATTTCTTGTAGGTGCTCCTGTAGATTTCCTGTAGGTGCTCCTATAGACAATGGTGAGAGCAAGAATATGGAGGAAATTAATGGAGGATGGTGGTTACAAGGCTGTGGGGGAATAAGAAGACTGTTGTGGCTGAGTTACGATGAGAGAATGAAGAAACGATTGTGAGAATGCACAGGGACGAGTGCTCGTTGCTTTTTATGGATATTTTCGTTTATGAGTGTTGAGATGGAAAGGTGTACATTGCCATATTCGGACCATTGGTCCCCACCTTCTTGGTCATCATGTCTCCTCGTCATAATCATCCCTCATTATTGCATTGGATTTCACACTTCCTCCCACTACCTGTCCTTGGCATCTTGTGCTTGAGTTGACTGTGCGCACATGTGGGTGACATCTCGGATAAGTGGAGTCAACTAAATGAAGGTGGCCAAGTTAATTGGCCACCTTTCCCTAGTTCAATCTCAGCCATCTCATTGCCTTCAGATGACTCCTAATTACACAAATTAAAATATAGGAGTGACTTAGTTACTTACCTGTGATCCGAGTGTATTTGTTGTGAGGTGCTATGGCTTTCTCTGTTGCATGACTTCATTTCCCTTTATGCATGTTGTCTCTGCTTGCTGATGTGTTGTTGTGTGCTTATGAAAGTTCTTCTCTTGTTGGAGCTGAGCTTCATGTGCCTTTTCAACCTTCATGTGTGCACTCTCTTGCTGTTGGTGTTGGACTTCTATGGGATCAACTGCAACAAGAATTTCTACAGGAGCTCCTGTAGCTGCTTCTCCCCTTGAAACTTCAGCTTTCTCCAGTGTTTTGAGCTCGAGAATGATGCCAAAGGTGTAGATAAAGATGAGGGATAGTAGGTAGGCTTAAGGTGAAGTTGATGGTGCCTTTTCTCCTTTTATTTAATTTTTTTTTTTCAAAACTTAAAAACTGTTTTTCTATGTTTTTCTTGGTCAGGGAAAAAATAATGATGCTTGGGGTGTGATGTAGACTTGGAAATGATGGCAAGGAGTCTTGAAGATGGTAAGAGGGATTATAGGTTTCTGATAAAGCTTCTTTGTCCCTCAAACTATCTTTTGCAGACACTTTTGGTTCTCTGTAATTCCTACAGGACCCTCTTGTAGAAAACATAGAGCCTCCTATAGAAAAAACAGTTTTGGAAGAAAAAGGTGCAGTGGGGTGATAGAGATGCCAAAAATGATGGAAGAAGGAGTGCGGAAGATGAGATGGGTGCTGGTATGAATGTCAGGGTTCCTTTGGCACCTTCTTCTACTCCCTGCAGTCCTCCTGCAAACCTGCAATGCAATAAAAATTCTTTTTTATTTTTATTTTTTGAAAACAACTAGGGTGCCTCAGAGATGTTTTCACCTTAATTACCTACCTTAGGCACCTCCAAGGGAGGTTTTCACCCAGGGATCTTATTCCTTTTCATCTTTTTCTTTGACATCACTAGGCCACCTCAGAAGAGGTTTTCAACCCAATGATGGGACTGACGTGCCTCATGGAGGTTTTCACTTATGTCCTTATTTTTTCTTTTTTCTTTTCTTCAGTGAGTAGGTGAAGTGTAAGCTAAGACACGCTCCACTACCATCACTTGTTTATTCAAATCTTCAATAAACTATCACTTGGAGAGGGGTTTCTTGTATACTTTCAACCGATGTCCATTGACAAGCATGGGGATGGTTTCATCATCAATGGTTCTAATTAGAACTAAACCATTGTCATTGCATTTCTCCATAGTGTAGGGTCCAACAATATTTTCTTCATCTTGCCTTTGAAATATTTGTATCTTGAATCATAGAGTAGTGCCCAATCTCCCTCTTGGAATTACTTATCCTTGATGTTTTTGTCATTCCATATCTTTCTCTGAAGCTGAACTACCTCTGTATGAAGAAGGGCTTGTAGTCTATATCCATCCAATCCATTGAGCTAAAGTAATCTCTCATTCTATGCATGGCTTAGGTCTAGGTCCAGCTGAGCTTCCATCCTTAGGGTATTGAATTCAAATTATATTAACAACAAAGCCTTCTTCCCATAGACTAGTTCATAGGGTGTGAACCCGATGGTGGTCTTCCATGTTGTGTTATAGGCCCAAGTGGCCTCAACCAATCTGTCTACCAAGTACTTTCTACTGCTGCTCACTACCTTGGTTAGGATCCCTTCCAATGCTCTATTAGTAACCTCCACTTTCCCATTGGCTTATGGAGGGTAAGGGGTGGATGTCCTTTATTGATCTTATGATGTGTGAGCAGGTCGTCAATAAGGCTAGAAGTGAATTAACTGCCTTGGTCTATGATCAACTCTCTCGGATACCCGAACTTGTAGAATATGTTTTCTCTCAAAAAATCAACTAATTTTTCTTCTGTTTTTGCTTTGATTTCTTTTGTCTCTGCCCACTTGGTTAGGTAGTCGTTGCAAATAATGATGTACTACTTCTGCTTTGAAGGGGGGTTGATAGGCCCCACAAAATCCATGCCCAACTTTTCAAATGGATCAAATGTCACTTAAGGTTGCATGGGCATTTCATCCTTTGGAGTGGGTTTCCCCATCCTCTGACACTGATCACACTTGCTCGTGTATCTCCTCACATCGTGATGAAGAGTGGGCCAGTAGTAGCCTTCTTGCAATATCTTGAAGGCGATTCTTTTTGCTACAAAATGACCTCCAGAAGGCCTGTCATGACAGGTCAGGAGGATGTCAAAGACTTCCTCCTCCCTGACACATCTTCTCAAGATCTGATCTGGGCCAATTTTGAAGAGATTACCTCCAATCCTGGTGAAAGGGGTGCTTTTCCTTACTATCTTTCTCTTCTCTTTTGAGGATAGGTGTGGTGGGAACTGTGCTGAAACCAAGTAGTTTCTATATCAGAAAACCATGGAGAGAGTACTGATATAACAAACAGATGTTCATATGGAATTTGGTCATCCACCATTCCTTCTTCACCTATAGGTAAATTTACTCTAGGCAAAAAGTCATCAGCAGCATTCTCTTTACTAGGCTTATCAATAATGGTCAAATCAAACTACTGCAGTAAAAGAAACCATCTAATAATACAAGCATTTACATCTGGTTTGTTCATTAAATATCTAATTGTAGCATGATTACTGTGCACAAAGGTTTTATAGCCTGTGATATAATGTCTGAATTTGTTTAAGGAATGCACGATAGCTAGGAGTTCCTTCTTGGTCACTGTATAGTTTAACTCTGCCTTTGACAAGTTTTTTCTTATAAAGTATATGGCATAAGGTAAAATTTCATCAATTTGTCCTAAGACTACTCCAATTGCTTTGTTCGAGGCATCTGTGTGAATGTGAAAGGGTAGGGCCCAGTTTGGGCCTCTGAGAATTGGGGCAGTCACTAGGTTTCTCTTCAAGGTATCTAGGGCTTCTTGACAGTCTTCTAACCATATGAAATCAACATCTTTGCCTCAGAGGCCAAACAAAGGAGAGGCTATCTTGCTAAAGTCTTTAATAAATCTCCTATAATTTCCGGCTAATCTTAGGAAACTTCTGACATCTCTCATATTTTGAGGAGGTGGGACCCTTTGGATGATGGCAATTTTGTTGGGGTCCACCTACAGTCCTTGTTGAGATATTACATGACCTAGCACAGTCCCTTCAGTCATTAAGAATTCATATTTTTCCAGACTAAGGGATAGGTTCATCTTAATAAACTTATCCAGAACTTTTCCGAGGCTAGATAAAGCTTCCTGAAAGTCAAAGCCATAAGGAGTAAAACCATCCATGTATATTTCTACTGCATCATGAAACAATTCATAACATATACGCAATATCGCTCTTTGGAAAGTGGTTGGAGCATTGCACAAACCAAAAGGAAGGACCCAGTATGCAAAGATACCCCAAGGACAAGTGAAAGTGGTCTTATATTGATCTTCTAAGCTGATTTGAATCTGATTGTACCCACTAAACCCATCTAGGAAAGAGAAAAACTTTTTCCCTGCCAGACCGTCTAACACTTGATCTATGAAAGGTAAAGGAAAATGGTCTTTTTTAGTGTCTTTGTTCAATTTCTGATAGTCGACACAGATTCTCCACTTACCATTTTTCTTTGGCACTAGCACCAAAGGAGAGACCCATTCATTGTCAGAAATGGGATAGATGAATCCCGGATCAAGCAATTTTTGCGGTTCTTCCTTAACAATATCTTTAAGTGTTGGTTTAATCCTCCTTTGAGGCTGCCTGAATGGTTTGCAATCTTCCTTGATGCATATATGATGAGTGCATACTGAAGGGTGCACTCCCTTCATCTCCTTATAACTCCAGGCGAAGGCATCTAGATGTTTTCTCAACAGGTTGCATAGCTCCTTCTCCTGGGAAGTAGATGGGGATGGATTGATTTTCAATGTTCTTTCTAGGTCGAACTCTATATTTTTGACATGGAGAGGAGTAGGGTCGACCACATAGAGATTAGTTGATGGGTTGTTTTGGGTTTCTCTTACTATGCCTTCTAATGGTGATACATTGGGGGGCTGACTCTGAATGAAATTTTCAATCATATCATCCTCATCTTGCAGTTTTCCCCCCATGGTGAGTTCTAATGCAGAAAGTGGTGCAGAATAAACTTCATCCTCATCCTCCTCCTCCAGCCAGAGACGTAGATCATGTTCTAGCAGGGGTTGGGTAGGAGGATATAGGGTTAACTGTTTGGACATGTGCCCATTCTTTATGGTCATGTTCCCAACTTGGCAGCTGATGTAGGCATCAGTTGTAGCCAACCAGGGTCTTCCTAGAATGAGAGGATACCCAATGAGCTTTTCCTTTAGTTGGAGAACCAAGAAGTCAGCAAGGTACTCCCAAGAATCAATGGAGACCATCACATCTTCTACAATACCCTCAGGGGTCATGGTGGAGTGATCTGCTAGCTACAGCACTGTTGTGGTCTTCCTCAAGGAGCCGTGGAGATTAAGTTTGAGCATTGTTTCCTTTGTCATCACATTAATAGTAGCTCCTAGATCAATTAAGGTATGTGGGACCATTGTACCATTGATGTGGACGTCAACTACTAGGCTTCCAGGGTCTAGATATTTTGGGAATATTATCTGCCCCAACATCAGGTTGGACAATTATCCTATGACATTAATGGTTGGGGCATCTCTCTTGCACCTTCTTGGATGCTTAAATCACTTCTCTTTGATCAACCTATTGTAGATAGGCACATCTTTTATGGCTTGGAGAAGTGGTATCTTCACACATAAATGTTTCAATTCTCCTAGGAGTTCAGTCTCTTCTGGGTAGGCTGGATTGTCATGGATAGTCTCTCAGGAAAGGGTGGATTTTCTTTAGGTTCACTTTCCTCTTTATCTTCCTCAACCTCCCTGGGTGGAGGCTGGATATCTATCTCCTAGATCGCAAGTTAATTTCTTGAATGTCCACATCATATGGGCATGATGGTTCCCCACTATACACTTGCTAAGCCTGTCTGTTGTTCTGGTTCGGATTTGGCTGGGCAGGAATTTAGGGTTTCCTTGGTGGAGCAGAAGGTAACGGTTGTGGTTGGGTAGGTGGTGGAGGCAGAAGAGCGGGAAGAGAGTTGTATTGGGACCTCCACCCCTGATGAGGTGCATTCCATTGAGGTTGTAGCTGAGCATAGGATTGAAATGAATGGATGGCTAGTTGGGCATGACATTGAGATGTGAAGGACCAAGGAGGAGGTGTGGACTAGGAAGGATGAGTAGGGGGGGCCCAAGAAGGTATGGAGGTGACTTTGTTGGGGTTGCAGTATGCTTGATATGTCCCTTACATCCCCTACTGGTATGGTCTAGGTACATGTGGCTTCCTTTCGTTTATGTAATAGATCTGTTCATTGACTCCTATGGTCCCTTGGTGTACAACTTTAAGTTTGGGCAAGGAAGGGCACTTATCTGTAGAATGATCTTCTTCAAAAACTTAACAAACCTCTATAGAGTTCAATGTGCATTTATTCCTAGGATGCCTCCTAGTGCATCTAGGGGAAAAAATGGCCAAAGACCGCTCTACATCCTCTTGTTTCCTCTTGATATGTAAGGTATCCATTTGCATGGCAAGAGTCTACAACATCTCGCTCTTGAAGTCTTCCAGCATGTTTCAAATTTCACCTTTAATGGATGAATTATAAGAAGAGGTACTAGCTATGGGTTTACTCCCCCTACCTTTCTTTATGTCTACTCTTGAATGGTTTCTAAAAACAATCTTTATGTCCTCATAGGATAGTTAGTAGATATCTCCCCCGACCAGTAGATGGATGGTGTATAAAAGGTCTTCTTGAATTCCCCTGAGCAGGAACAACTTCAGAGACTCAAGGTTAATTGTACACCTGACCCTTTTGTAACTGAGCTGGAAACTCTCTTCATAGTCTTCCACGGACTCATCACTTCCCATGGTCATTCAGAAGATTTCTTCTTTAGTATCTTTTGACCTGCAATAGTATTGATACTTATCATTAAAGTCCTACTACATCTGAGCCCAAGTTGTGGTGCTATTTCCAGGTAATCCAATGAACTAGCACAGTGCTGCATCCTTGAGAGTAGAAGGGAAAAGTTTAAACTTTTTTTCATCTTCTGCATAGTCATAAGTTCAACAGATGATAGCAAACTTGAACAAGAAGGTGTTAGGATCTTTTGCAGTCAGACCATGGAAGTGAGGTAGGGATGAAGGGCTTATATTATTCGTTTTGGTGTCCCTATGGTCTCCTGAATGGGAAAAGTACCCTCTATTATCTCTCCATTTCCCCTAGCATTTCTCTTTTCATCCATTGGCTCAGGAGGAATGTTTTCTTCTTTTTCTTCCCCTATAGGTTCTTGAAATATTTCTAGCTATTCACCTAAGGGTTCTTCTTGAGTGCAGCCATCGAAGAAGAGAGATGGTTAGCTATGTGAAGCAATGGGGGCGTTGGGAAAACAGTTTCTTGAGTTATCTCTATTCCTACAAGGCATGAAAGGAAATATTTTTGGTTGGTTTTTGGTTTCTTTTTCCCCACACTGATAGTACTTGCAGAAGATGAAATTGATAAAACAAATTGCAACTAGCTGAAATGAACTTGCCAAATGGAGATTTGTAGAATTGAAAGGGAAGCAAGGAACTGCAAAACTGAAACGAAGGAAATGACTAGTCTACTTTTGCTGAAATGAAATTTTCAGAATTGAAAAGGAAAGCAAGGAAGTGCAGAACTTGAAAGAAAAGAAATGACTAGTATACTTTTGCCGAAATAAACTATTAGCAAAATGTTGCAAGAAGAAATAGAAGAAAGCAGTAATCACAGAATACTCTGAGGCTTCCTCAACAGCGACGCCAAAAAGTGGTGAGCACCAGTATTGCAGCAAGAATGCTACAACTCCTAGCCTACCAACTTTACTTTTATCAACCCTGTAGTTCGTAACAAACTTGGAAGCATCGGTGCTGTATGCATAAGTACTAGTTCTCACTGCAGGTTGTCACTTGGTCAGCCTGTGCAAGATCACTAGGAGCTCAAGCCAAATTCTATAGATTTCAAAATAAGATCTATGTGTGATGAAAGAAAAGAAATATTACTCTACAGAAGCTATTCTAATTGCAGGAAGGAAAAAGACTGGAATGCAAAGCAAAACCTAGTAAACCCTAATTAACAAGCTAATTCTACTTTTTCCAAAAACACTATGAAAACCATGAAAGAAATGCCATTACCTATTCAAGAAAGTAAGCAACATCTAGCTAAGCTATTTCTGGAAGTAAATAAGAAAAAAACATATTTTTGGATTTTTATGTTTTTTTTATGTGAATTTAACATACATCTAATTTATTGTGTGTGGCGAATAGGTGGCATTAGAGGGCGTCTTTGGAGCTTGGGATGATTTAGGATGGCGTGGATGGGTCCTAGGAGGTCTTGGGTGGCCTTCTGGAGGCTTTTCCCACACTTGGACTTCAAAAGAATGCCTACAGGAAAAACTCTAGGAGGACACAGGGAAACTACAGGAGGAAAACAGGGAAACTACAGGAGGCCTACAGGAGGAGGCCAAGAGCAATTTTTGCTATTTTGAGGGTGTGAGAGTGGGTGGAAAATGTGGATTAAGGTTGGAATGAGGTGTTAGGGTGCCTAAGGTCTACCGTGAGTCACCAAGAGAGAGAAAGATGAGTGGGCTTTCTCGAAGAGAGAGGAAGAAGTTCTATGAAAAAATGAAGGAAACTAGGGCAGAATTGAGGTGAGGCTTGGGAGACCTATAGGGCATGAATTAGATGGAGGGTGTTATTGTTAGTAAGCTAGCCTACTACTGGAAGAGATCTACTGCATAGAAACCAAGAAGATCAAGCAACTATTTAAATGAATGCATTCTAGGAAAAACAGAGTTTTGCATTGAAATGATCTAAACTATGATGCATAGAAGGGAATGCTGGGAAATGTTGTAAGAAAGGAAAGCATGCAAAATGACTATTGCAAATCAGGAAGTGAGCTTGATGGAGAATATCTAAAGCAAAATAGAACTGGGCTATCAACCTAGTAGAGAGATGCAAGAACTAGAAGTCTTAGGAATGAGGGAAATCTATGTTTTGGGGGTAGCAAGAGAACCTTTGCCTCAAATCATGGTCCCAGAGGGAGGAACAGAAGCCAAGGCACTATTTCTATCCTTTTGAATCTTTTCTAATCGCTTCTTAACCTCCTACAGAAAGAAAAAATGGAAGCAAACTACTAAATCATCAAAAGCAACCTATTCTTAAACATAAAAGAAAAATACATCTAACAACAAATTAATCTACAAACTGAAGTGAAGCATACAAATACAAGTGAAGAGGAGCTTGGCGGCTTCTATTGGGCCCTAACCCAAGAGCTTCAGCCCTCTAAGGTAACTCAGTGCTAGCTCAAAAAGGATTCTAAGTTCATTATCAAAACACTAGCAAGATTACATAAAACTATCACAAAATAATAAGCTCGAAATTTGAGCAGAGTTTACATAAGAAAAAAAAAATCTGACCCTAGTGAGGCCCTAGGTCTCTCTACTTATACATCTGAAGCTACAAAAAGCTTCCTTAAAATTAGGGAGGCTTGGCTTCCAAAACTCTAGATAACTATCAGTCATCCTCCACTTGCTCGACTGCCTTCTAGTGCATGATTTGGCAGCTTGTACTCTGAGATGAATGAAGGGGAATTTGAAGTGAGGAGTAATAAATGAGGGGGATTCCCTCCTATAAGTCCTCTCCTCTGTCTACTTTGAGTTATTTCTACCATTTGACCACTGGATCCTTGACTTTGACCTCAAAATCCATCAATAATCTGCATTAAATACATGTTAGACCACATGGCATCATAACTAACTCAACTCACTCTATAAGCATAAATATAATCAGAAAATCATACAATAAGCTATGAGAATGGTTGATTTGACTAGGTTAGGAGGTAAAATGAGCCCATATAATTACCCATTTATGAGGCTCATCATTAGTCAAGGTGTCATACCATATACCTCATGGGTACATTTGTCACCAAAAGCATAAGTAAATTTGTGCACATTACAGGTACATAAGTAAATCTATAGCTAACACAAGTACTACTACTACTTAGTAAAAAATATACAATCATGAACAAGGGTGAAACCTGCAACTTCATCACACTATTTCAAAGAAAGAAAAACATACATGAAATGGGATTTACAGAGGGGAGACATATTGTGCATTGCGATGATTGGAATCACCAAAGAATTTCATTAATATTCAAAATGAGTACCATTCACTAGTCCATTTACATCCAGCAATCTATAGCTCAAGTCCCTCATGAATAAGCTTCATAGAACCAAAGCGGAATCACAAAATTTAGACCACTATGGGTGCAGAATTTCGAAACATATATTAAGTGTTTCTTGTTCCCTTTTATAAGGAGAGGGAGACTTGCAAATTAATTACAAAATTATCTCAGCCTGAGCATCTAGCTTTCTGATTGAATAGTTGTATCGGCATGCGATAGCTCTGCTACCCACAATGATTACAATCAGATTTGCTTCCGTTCTTAGAAATATAGAAATTACAGAATAATAGAAATTACAGAAAAATAGAAACAAAGGAAACTAAATGATGATGGAGGAAAATATCCTTCTACAGTTCCTATGAAGGCCCTTGATCAGGTCACGTCTCTGCCACAATATGTTCCTCTAGCTACTCGGCTAGTTCCTGCCACTTTTTCCTTAACTACCCGACTTCTCCACTCTCTGGAGTTGGTAGCGATCAATTGTGTTTGCTTGTCACAGAGAAAAATAAAAGTCTGTTTGGGTATCCCTTTACATTTATGACTAGGTGGAGCTCCACACTAAGGCATTATGTCTTCCTGAGTCCCCAGATTGATTTAGCATTTCACCATGCCTTCATTCAATGCCTCAGCTGCCGACCCAACTGCCTTCAAATCCTTGTACCATAATATTAAGGCATCGATGTATCAGGACTTTTAATCTAAGAGATGTTATAGAACGGTGAGTACTGAACTCCTTTGGCCCCCTTTGGTTTAGGCCCTTTCAATATTTCTTCATCATAGGACCATGCGCTGTGACTTGGAGCTCAACCTTTATATCGGAGCACCCCAATTGGCATTTTCAAATAAGGGATTCAACTTGGAGTGAGGCGATATCAGGTTTTTTCAATTGCCGATCGTCAACCACCTTCCATGCTTAACCCTTGCTTTGTTTGTCTCTTTATGTGATTGTGAGCTAACCCCTTTATCAGAGCTGCTTTATTAATGTAACAAAAGCCGCAACATGTTTGCAATCTCTGATTGCAATAGCCCTTTAGTGCTCAACCTCTAGCTTGGGCTTTGGTTTTTTTATCCCCTCGTGACCATTAACCAGCCCCCCACATTGGAGTCCCTTTATCACACCTTCCCATGTGTGCACTATGTTACAAAGGGCCAATAAGCCTCAACCTCTAGTTTGTGATTGTCAATGTGATGTCACCCTCTACCACGTGTCACCTTGTGAGTGGTGACACGTGTCACCATGTTTTGGCCCCTTATGACCCCTTAACATGTTGAATCTGCATGCCACGTGTTTGTCGTACTACTACGTCATGTTGATGTCAATGCCACAGTGTCTTTACCAGACCCAATAATAATCTACCAAGCAGCCCCCTGGAGGAGAGAGAAAAAGGCCCGCCTGCCCCTGGTTTTCCGTTGGTTTCCTTTGTTAAATGTTTTCGGGCCTCCCAGTTCTTTAACACTAACATATCATGACTCGTGATATCGCAACATTTTGGAGTTGTCACCGTGTCAGTTTACCAATTCGCCGATTTGTGACATGGCAATGAACTTCGATGTGTGAGCCCGCCAATATAGGACTTCCAATATATTGGGCATATGACATGTGATATGCCAATAAGCCAAGTTGCTCTTAGTGTGATCATCGATCTGTGATTGTCATGGACCTCTGATCACTGATGTGCAATGCCCTTTTTCCTTCTAATATGAGATTTGTGATATCAATGATCACTCCACTCCTAGTCCACTAACATTTTTTATTGCTGATATGCAGGATCACTGAAACCTCTGATCATTGATGTACTATGTGCCATAGACCCCCGACTGCCAATAAACAAATATCACTCTAGACATTCGATGTGTGGGACCTCCGATATGTCGAAGCTTCCGATTTGTAGGATATTTCATATGCGATTTTTCATATTCTTATGACCTCCGATATTCTATTCTCCCTCTTTTCAAAGGCAAAAAAACCCCTAAACTTCAACATGCCATATCTTCTGATCCAAAAGTCCATTTTTGGGCCTCCACATACTATTGGAAAGCTTATTTCAAGCACTATGTAATGGAGGGGTCCAATTTAGCTCTGAGTGATTATGCATTTTGGGAGATAGCTGAAAATGTTTCTTCTCTTTGCACCCTTTAGACAGCTGAAAACAAATTTTGCAGTGAGTGACAGCATTGGCTCCAACTGGGCATAGTGCCATGTTGGCAAGGTGCTGAGAACTTGCAAACCAGTAGCCTTCACCATTGAGCATGGAGTTAAAAATATAATGAACTTCTTTTGCCAGAAAATCTTCATGAAACTTTATTTGTAGAGAGTCCTTTCCTCATCAAACTGAAATGCAGAAAAATAAATTCTTCCAACTGGAAAGTAAATGCTCAGCCAGTGAGATTATTTATATACAACTCATACTTATGTACAGGGCTCAATTCACCAAAGTGAGTTCAACCCTCCAATGGAGCTAGGCCAATGTTTCGGTACTGGACCTCATGCCTCCTTGTTGCTAAAATTTACAAATTAAAATAAGCATGCACCATGAAAAGTCTTCAAACAAAAAAATGGATACATGCTCTAGAAACAACCTCTACTGCTGACTTAAGAATGTGGTCATGTAATCAGCTACGGGGTCATAGAATAGACAAGAAATATTTGTAGATGCATTTTTTTCATGAAACGTTTGATGAGCAATATCATCTTAGTCAAAGAAGCCAAAAAAACTATTTGGCTCATCAACCTTATATTTTTCAAGAAAAGCTTGTTTCTAATCTTTTTCTACCCATTTGTTAGTGGGCCAACCCTCTTTGAAATCTGCAATAGAATATTTAGTTTCTAAACTATAAGAGTCATAGACTGGAGGGTCTACTGAGAATTCCTAGCAGGAACCTTTTCTACAATAAGTAATCACAGACATTGCTTGGTCCTTCAACTTCGAGCTCTTCTTCAAAAATTTATCACTGGCAGCCTTCTCCCCACTTATTGGTAAACAACTCCCTTTGAACCTCCCTGACCATCTCATCCTCCTCTAAATAATATGAATCATAAATTGGAGGATGTTCTTGAACTTGTTCTCGAGGCAAAGGTTGTGAATCATGGCTTGAAGCCTATTCTTTCTTTGCATCTTCCCATGACTAGGACTATTGTAGTTCTGCATCGCTCTACCTCCCATTGAATTCATACTCATCATAAGAAGACGAATCATCAATTTTAGCTAAAAAATATCTCTGAGGGCTTATTTGCAGCTCAATGATGTTTCCTTGTTTTCTTTCTTGATCATTGGGCAATGCTTCTTGATGTTAGTAGATATCTTCTTAGAATGGAGTCTCACAAACATCTTCAGCAGGATCATTACCCTAAGGGATATTTTCAACATTAAAATATCTGCAGCAATCTTAAAACAAAGGATTCGGTGGATATAATCTTTCACAATAATGATAGAATGTTATACAAAAACATTTTAAGGAGGATCTGCTGCCACAAGGTATTTTTCTGTACCAAACTCTAAAATCTTATTCTAAAGGGTACATGAACAATTTCATTTGCACATATTAAAAAATAATACCCTATTGTTCCATGCATTCATGAAAATATTTGAGGTGTCGGTCAGGGCTTCTATATGTGTTCCCACTGAATCTAGGCAAATAGGTATTCCATTCATGAAATGAAGGGACATGATTGGGATAAACAACAATAGAAGAAAAATCTAGTGTGGAAAATTGGTTGGCTAGGAATGCAGGAATGGCCATTTTGAAACCCCTTTAGGTGAGTGAGCTCAAGTTCAAAGGTAGGGGAAACTTTCAATTGTTTAGCATCTGTGTGAGTATGAGGCTGCTTGAAAGCCAAGATGGTCAAATAGATATATGGACATTAGCATCACCAGGATGTTTACCATAAGATTAAAATAGTGGAGACGACAAGTTGAGAGATATTCAACCTACACTTCCCTTGCTCACCTAAGAGAGGGAATGTAAATATTTGTCGTACCCAGGGAAAAATATTCTAATCTGTTCCTCGACAACGATGCCATAAATATGTTGTCACTTTTTTTAGGACCTATAGCACAAGTGCTTCAGGATATATAGAAATCTTCCTAGAGACAACCTCTAGTTTGATTGCAGACTAGTGCCTAGGACATCTTAAATAGAGGAGAACATTTGAGATTATTTGAGGGATTAGTTTCATTCCAATTGTCATGAAATTTGAAAAAGAGAGTAAAAGGGACTTGGCTCAATAACTCTTCATGCAGGCAGACTCAAGCCAATATATGGATCCGAATGTTTAGGGGGTAAATCGGGATGATCCCAAGGAGGAATGTCTTGTTCTGGTGGCTGACACACAAAAATAGGAAGTCTTAATATTGGCATTGTAGTAACATGAAGAGGAGGAAAGAAAGGAGGAAATTCGATCCATAGGGCTATAAACAAAACAAAATCCTAAGCAACAATGTTCCAAGAGAGGTATGAAAGATTGAAGAGGTGGAATGGTACAAACAATGGAGAGCTAGTTAAGGTTTCATGCCATATACCTCATGGGTACATTTGTCACCAAAATCATATGTAAATATGTCCACATTGCAAGTACACAAGAAACTTTGTAGCTAACACAAGTGTTGTTACTACTTAGTAACAAATATACAATCATGAACAAGGGTGAAACCTGCAACTTCATCACACTATTTCAAAGAAAGAAAAACATATATGAAATGAGATTTACAGAGGGGAAAACATGATGCACATTGGCGTGATTGGAATCACCAAAGAGTTTATTTAATCTTCAAAATGAGTCCCATTCACTAGTCCATTTACATTCAACAATCTATAGCTCAAGTCCCTCATGAAAAAGCTTCAGAGAACCAAAGTGGAATCACAAAATTTGCACCACTATGGATGCAAAACTCAAGAACATTTATTAAGTGTTTCTTCCTCCCTTTTATAAGGAGAAGGAGAGATTGGAAATTAATTACAAAAATATATCAGCCTGAGCATCCATCCATTTGATCAACTAGATATCTCAACGTGTGATATCTCTGTTGCCCACAATTATTAACAATTATTACAATCGGATTTTATTCCATTTGTGGAAATATAGAAATTACAAAATAATAGATATTACAGAAAAATAGAAACCAAGGAAACTGAATGATGATGGAGGAAAATATCATTTTGTAGTTCTTGTGAAGGCCCTTGATCATGCCATGTCTCTGCCAAATCTATCCCTCTAGCTATTCAACTGGTTCCTGTCGCTTTCACCTTAACTACCCGACTTCTCCACTCTTTGGAGTTGGTGGCGATCAACTATGTTTTCTTGTCACAAAGTAGAGGTAGAGTTTTTCTGGGCAATACTTTACATTTATGACTGAGTGGAGCTCCACGCTGAGGCATTACGTCTTCCTGGGTCCCCATACTAATTTACAACTGCACCATGCCTTCATTCAATGCCTCATCTTGCAACCCATCTTCCTTCAAACCCCTATACGATAATATCAGGGCATCGATGTATCAAGAAATTTACTCTAAGAGGCGTTACAGGATAGTGAGTCCCGATCTCCTTTAGCCCACTTTGGTTTAGCCCCTTTCAGTATTTCTTCATCATAGGACCGTGGGCTATGACTTGGGGCTCAGCCTTTATATGAAATCTCCTCAGTTGACGTTTTAAAATCAGGGATTCAACTTGTTGTGAGGCAATATCAGGTTTCACTGATTTCTAATCGCCGACCACCTTCCACACTTAGCCCTTAGTTCCTTTGGCTCTTTATGCGATTATAGGCCAACCCCTATATTGGAGCCCCTTTATCAGTGAATTACAATTGGGGTTTTTATATTGGATCTGCAACATTTTTTCAATCTCCATTTGTGATATCCCTTTAATGCTCAGCCTCCAACTTGGCCTTTGGTTTTTTTATGACTTTATGACCACATACCAGGCCCGCACATTAGAGTCCCTTTATCACACCTTCCCATGTGTGCACTGCATAACAATGTGTCGATAAGCCTCAACCTCTAATTTGTGATTGTTGATGTGGCGTCATCCTCTACCATGTGTCACCTTGTGAGTGGTGACAACACATCTGACATTTTTTTGTCCCCTTATGACCCCTCAACATGTTGAATTTACGTGCCACGTGCTCGTTGTACTTCCACATCATGTTGGTCTTAGTGCCATTGTGTCTTTACCAGATCCAATAATACTATGCCACGCGCCCCCTCGAGGAGAGAGAAAAAGGCCTTCCTGCCCCCGGTTTTGCATTGGTTTCCTTTGCTAAATGTTTTCGTTCCTCCTGGTGCTTTAACACTAACATATTGCAACTTGCAATATCGCAACATTTTAGAGTTGTCACCTTGTCGGCACACTAATTCACCAATTTTCTTTGATTCTGCAGTTTGGGAGATGGCTACAGAATTTTCTTCTCTTTTTCACCCTTTTGACAGCTGAAAATAAATTTGGTAGTGAGTGACAACAAGGTATATCAAAGGTAAAGAGAATAGGGTGGAAGATGCTATTCGAAGGCAGATATAGGTGAATCACATAGCAGCTATGAGCTCCTATGGCACAAATTTACATGATAGGATCTTTCAGGTAGGTTAGCAAGATGTCAGGTATATGGAATTTGTGCACAGGTTGCAGCAGAGTTTAGGTAGTGGTACAACTATAGGTACAGGTGGTGGTACAGGTATAGGTATAGGTAGTGGTATAGGCAACGATATAGGTATAGGTACAGGTAGTGGTACATGTATAGGTACATATGTAGGTGCATAGGATGTGGACTATCATCTCACAAAATATGGATTGGTCAAGTTTAGAGACAACATATATGTGCTAAATAGTAGTGAGATCAAGAAGGTGACCGTGAGGGAGTTTTGTGTGAAAACATATTCAGGTCGCCTAGGTTATCAAAAGGTGTTAACAGTAATGAATAAATTCTATTATTGGCCTAATTTGAAGAGAGAAATAGTAGAGTTTGTGGCTATGTTATTGGGTTATCATCTATTAAAGGAAAAGTGTAAGCATATAGGTGGATTTCTACAATTATTTCTGATTCCAAAGTGGAAATGGGAGGTCATTTCCATGGAATTTATCATAGGTTTTCCAAGGATAGTGAGACAACATGATTCCATAATGGTAGTGGTGTACAAGGTGACTAATGTAACACACTTCATTCCAGTGACGTCTACATTCTTAGCAAGTGATGTATCACAGGTATTCATCAAGGATGTGGTTAGATTGCATGGAGTTTTCAAGAAGATTGTGTCAGATAGGGATGCAAAGTTCACTTCAAAGTTTTGAAAGGAGTTATTTGTAGTTTTTGGCACAGAGTTAGCCTTTAGTAGAACTTATCATCCATAGACAAATGGACAAAAAAATAGGTTCAACTAGATATCAAAGGACATGTTGCAAATGTATGTGATGCATCAGTAGCAGAAGTGGGAAGGGTACCTTCCACTAGTATAGTTCACTCATAAAAATGGATGTCAAGAATCCTTGAGGATAAGTCTGTTTGAGGCATTGTATGAGTAAATTTTTAATATTGCAATTAGTTGGTGTGATCTAGTTAACAAGGTGTTGATTGGTCTAGACATGGAGCAGGAAATGCAGGTAATCAAGAAGAATTTTAAAGTAGAACAAGATAGGAAGAAAATCTATGCACATCAAAATAGGTTGTTCAAGGATTTCCATGTTGGGGAACATGTGTACTTTTAAATCAAACCAAAGAAGAACTCCTTGTGGATTGGATCATGTGCCAAGATAGCACCCCAGTTTTTTGGACCTTTCAAGATTATTGAGAGGATTGGGCTAGTAGCCTATCTAATTGCACTGCCTCCAATAATGAGATTCCATGATGTTTTCCATGTGTCATTACTTAATAAGTATGTCAAATATGTTGATAGTGTGATTGAATAGTCTGTATTGCAAGTGGAGCTAGAAGGACAATTCCAGACTGAACCACAGTTTATTTTGTAGAGAAAAATCATCATGCTTTGGAACCAAGCAATCGAGAAGGTTAAAGTGAAATGGAAGCACTTTGGGTCTAATGAATTTACATGGTATATGGTGGATAAGATGTGGTTTATGTGTCCTTCCTTATTCACTGTTTGAGCAGATTTCTTTGTATATGTTTTTGGTAAATGTTTTGGTGATGTTTGGTATATGTACATATGTATATGGATGCAAATACCGCCATGGGCTAGGTTATGAAGATCCAATAAGTGGTATGGTTATCATGTAAATATGATGTTATACTTGATATGTTGTCATGTTAGCACATATTTTATTAAATTTGGACTTAAATAGTTGATCTAGAATTTCAAAATAACCAAAAAGCTCAATTCTAGTGATGTACTTGAAGTAAACTTTTTCCAATTTTAATGAAATATGTGCTTTTTGGTTTGCTTCTCATCAAGAAGACCATTGTAAATACAATATTGAGCTAATATATAAATCTCCATGGGAAGTATTTTTTTCTTACAACATCCTTGTTGGTTGTAGGTGTTATTGAACACCAAGGATGTTGTTCCCCCAAGGGGGATATTTTTGTAATAGTCCTGGTGAAAATTCCATGTAATAAAAGTTAATAAAAGAAAAATAATAACCATGGTTGATGGGACAATTATTCCAAGCTGAATGTTGGAAAAAATCATAGTGATCGGGATCAATGGTGGTAGATTAATGGCTAAGGAAATTGACAAAGGAAATGGGAAAATCTTTGGAAAGTAAAAATGGTATTTTGGCACATTTATTTATGAAAATAATGGGAATTAGGAGAAAAGGGAGGTAAAAGGACATAGGTTGAATTTGAGGAGGAAAATGAAGAAAAGTAATGGAAAATGAAGAAAATAGAGGCCTCATTAATAAAAATGCTTCTGAGAATTAGTTCATAGAATTTTTCCAGTTCAGTGTTGGACCTCTCTCTCTCTATTTTCTCTCTCTCGTACTCTTGGACACTAAGAGTTTTCTCCGAGCACTCTTGGAGGAGTGTGGCATAATTTGAGTTTTGGAAAAATAAGGAAAAGGAAAAGTACGAAAACAAAATATGACATCAGGATCAACAACTACAAGAAGTTTTTATTGCAAGTACCAAGTTGCATGTATGTTTTCCTCACTATTTTTGGCATGCATGGAACATGCATGTGGTTTATTGGTCATGATCTATCATTGGCATGGAGGTTTTCCTAGATTGATTGTGGATTTTCCCAGCCTTTCCATTTCCTAGATAGCCATGGTGTGGTGGGTTCATTTCTTTATTTTTCTGGTTGGTTCTCATGTTTTCTTTATCTTGGGGTGAGTTACTAATTCCTAGATCCTTGATTGGAAAAATGCTATGGAGCTCTATAATGATTGGGTTGAGTTACTAGTCCTCAAGCCTTGATTGGAAACATTCTATGGAGCCCTTGGTGTGTTGAGTTACTAGTCCTACAACCTTGACTGGACAAATTCTTTGGAGCCCAAGGACAATTGTGGGTTGAGTTACTAGTCATAGAGAGTTAGTTGGAAAAAATTCTATGGGCATTTGGAAGGCTTGAGTAGAGACCAATCTAGTCATGGTTTGTGATGTCCGAGTGTGAGGTGGAATCATTCTTTGATGTTTTGAGGTGGTTTGGCCTTTGGAAGCCTTGGATGGTTTTGATTGATGTGTTTTATGAGATCCCACATCCATGCTTGGAATATGGCACATGGATGATTGGCTAATGAGAGATTTGGCTCAGCCATGTCTATGGTTGGGTGGTTCTTGGAAGTCCCAAAACTGGTTGGCCTTACCATAATTAATTTGAGGTTATTTATCCTTGTTAATTCATGAGTATTATACTAGTTTATATATGGATTATATGGTTGTTTCTTCCTTGGTATTTATGTTGTTACTATGCTCATTATGAGCATGTAATATGACAGTGGCTATGTATGGTGCTCATCATGTTTTTAATTGTAAATGAATGAACAATGTACCTATGGCCTAATAGATGAAATGGTAGCTAATGTGTTGAGGCATCAATT
Source organism: Pinus taeda (assembly GCA_000404065.3). Lineage (NCBI taxonomy): Eukaryota > Viridiplantae > Streptophyta > Pinopsida > Pinales > Pinaceae > Pinus > Pinus taeda. The sequence goes on along the minus strand of APFE031081700.1, from coordinate 35,117 downwards.
CTTCTTAGTTATTCATATATAAGTATGAGGCGCCTATGCTTAGTTATGTTGTTAAGACCACTATCTTTTATGTTTGTGACATGTTTGATGAAATGGTTGTCATGGCTAGTAAAGGTCTAGTCTAGTCCTTTTCAATGTTTTGGTAGATGTATCATTGTTCCATTATGAAATTTTATTTTTTAAGGTGTCATTGAGTTGTAGGTCGTTGATAGAAAAGGTTATTCTACTCCTATTAGTGAATCATATCCTATGTTTACATTTATCCCATATCATCATGCTCATAAGAATCACTTGAATTTACCTAAGAATAAAAAAATTCTTGGGAAAATGGTAGTTATGCTTTTATATCTTTGCATTGAATATGTGAAAGACAGAACCATGGACCAATATCGACTCTCAAGGTAGACTATGGTTGGTGTAAAGAATGATCATGGATGATTTTTCATAAACACTTGAGGACTTCATATCGTTATGTACCATCCATTTTATTGCCATACAATTATCCCCTTACTTGTCCATGATAATCTTAGATGTGGTCAACCGAGTCTTAGCCAAAAATGTTTATCAACTTGAGTCTTGGTTGGGACTTGTTGAGATTGATTGAATTATGTTTGTCTGATTTATTGGCAGCTATAGTTGCATCTTACCATATATATTAGAACATATCTAAGGATTAAGAAAGTATGTATTTTCTTAGAGAGGCTTCTTATTATTGTTGCTTTATTATGTAGTCAACTAATTGACTAGATCATGTTTCTCTCTTACTTTATTGTTAACTAACACTATGTTTTGGATAGTTACCTAACCCATTATTTAATCAATTGGAATATTGCTTTTATTGTATTCCATTACTCGTGTTTGATAAACATTGATGGTGACAATTCTCATATTTCTACAAGTGTATTTTGTTGTTTCTAGTGATAGTGTTTAAACTTATTCATGATTATTATTGTAACATGATTATTCTATTCAACATCCTACTAGAATAAGTTTTGGAAATCAAGATGAAATCCAACTTTATTACAATTTAACATATAACTCCAAGACCAAACACGTTGATCTTGATACTAATTCAATATATGGATACTAATGGAGTTTTTTATCCACTAGACACATTTATCTTGATAATTATTTGATATCTAATATCCGATGGTGTTTTTGTCTCAATTATTGTCCTATTGAATAGAAATTTGTATGTATCTTCACTAAATCTATCGCAATGGGGAAGTTTCTCTGACTTCATAACATACAAGGGACGTAGAAAATTTTCTTTAGGAAAAATGTTATTTAATGGTATCTTCTTCCTCTAGTTCTAGCCCTCTAGTCATTATTAATTTCCAAAGATAAAATGTCAATGTATTAATGATTGCATAGTACTCATTTTCCCAAGTTATTGATTAGTAACTCACAATTTTGTAAAATGGTTTGTCCCACATGTATTATGGGAAAAGATCTCCTTTCACTCTCTCATATATAAATGAGGTGAAGGAGGATTTATTGTGTGTGCAATGGTAAAAATGTAATGATCCCTAATGCTTATGTGAGGGCATAACCTTATATGATTGTGGAGTTTACCTAGAGAATAATAGAACATATTTTGTGAATATTTGTCAACATTGGGATTATACCAAGTAATTCCTTATCTCTTGATTCATTTTTATTGCATCATTTATTGAATATATTTTATAATGCTTCCATAGGAGATCAAACTGTGTATATATTGAAAGTATTATTCATTAACTCACACTATTGTAAAAACATTATCCTACATGTATTATGGGAATTGATCTCCTTTCACTCTCTCATATGTCATTGAGGTGAAGGAGGATCTACTGAGTTTGTGACGGTGAAAATTTTAATGAGCTCTAACACTGATCTCAGGGGTGTATACTTATATGATTGGGGACTTTACTTGGAGAATAAAAGGATAACTTTTGTGGATGTTTTCCCAAAAATGGGTTTTACCATGCAATTCCTCGTCTCTCTCTTCTTTTGTCTTGAATTATTCAATTTTTATTTTTTCTCATGCTCTTATAAGGGATGGGACATGCAAATATTTATTATATGTTAATGTTTATTTATCAAATATAATAAAGGTAAAGTGTTATGGGTGACAAGAGTGTTACTTACAACATGGTCAATATTATTGTGGTTTAATTGGGGCATTGTTTATTACTCAATGCCTTGTCACGCATTGCTTTTTGGTCTCATGGAACTCCGTCAAGATTCACCATTGTTTGAGGAAATTTTGGAATAATATTTTGATTTATTTGAGATATTTTAGGTGGAATAAGTTTAACTTTTACACTATCTTATGATCTTCTTAATATATTGGAATTATATTGTATTGGTTCTATTTATCATTGGTACTATGGGTTCTTTTCATTTTGGTTTGCATAGGGTTTATCTACATTTGCTTTTGTTATTTTCCATCATGCATGAGAATTAACACTCTAGCTACTTCATCCCACATGAAACTATAAAAATTCATCAACTTTTAAGAAGGTTGGTGCCTTAGGTTGAAGACATTCAAGTAGCAATCTCCCACTTCAACAATAAAGTGACCTTACAATGAAAATATTAAATTGTTGGAAAATGCAGAACTTGAAAAAAAGAGGGCCATCAAGGAAATCAAATTAAAAATCTTAGAATGGAATAAAACATGAAATTTCAATTATTAATCTTAGTATTTTCCAATGTTTCACACTTCATGACTTCTCCTATTTGAATTTTAATTGTTTCCTTCCAAAAAATGGCCATAGAAAATATACAACTCAACAAAAAGATATGAAAATTGAAGAGACAACAACAAAACCAGTAAAAAATCTTATAATAGACATGATTCCAAAGAAAATTTCCACATACCATATATTATGAATTATTTATTTTAATAATACTTTATAAATAACAACTATAAAGAAACTATAAGACCAACCTAACTTATACATAAACTTTTAGTATAGTTTCTCAAATTTCAATTTTTTTTATCAAACCTTTTAATTAAAATATATTAACCTAGTGTACATTGGCGAGAAAATAACATTTTTTGTATAATATAAATGTTAAAGAATATACTTTTGAATATATAGATTTCAAAAATTATAATATTTAATTGAAATTAAAATTAGTTCAATAAATTATGATTTCACTCTAGGTCAAACTTCATAATAATAGTATATATCCTATCATGTTTGATGTAAATAGTTTAGGTATCTAAGTCTGAAGATAGATTGTTTGCTTTGATAGCACTTTGATGTAGACTGCAACACTACTTGCCTATACCTCAGAACCCATTCCTTCTCCAATTCTCGATTACGCTTTAGCCCTGACCCCAGTTAGGTTTTGGTCCTGCTCTTCCTCCCACTGAAAATAACTCCTTTCTCTTCTTAGCATGGCTATACCTCACATTTTGTGTGGCATCCTCAATCAATTGCCATGTTTACTAAATTAATATCAATGGATTCGGTCTCTTCCAACATGGGCCCTTTTAATATACAATTGTAATCAATAAAAAGAGATCGACGATGCTAGTGAAATTTGAGGGGGAAGGATGGGATGGGGGGAGACCCTTCATTAGTACTGGGGGGTGGGTCTACACTTGTGGGTCCTACGTAAGATTCCACTCTATCAATCAAAAGATGGGATTTGATGATGTAGGATAAATTATTCTCATTGATTGTGGGAGGGCTCCCATTATGATTTAAGAAGAATGGGGGGCCGGTATGTTTACGATCGAGGTTTCAGCCTCATTCGAACCTTACAATAGATGATTTTAGTGGAGGGTAAGTATGCAATGGTTCTCCACCATCAATCAAATTGATGCCTTGTGATCATCCAGATTCTTGCTAGTGGAATCTAGCACTGAAATATGCACTCACATTATCATCTAAGGAATGACCTCACTGTGCCTCAATTATAAGATTTGAATATGATTTTCAGCATTATGTCTCACTCTATATTTTGAACAACTCTTCTCGTCATTTGAGAGGTCAGACATCTTTGAGCCCTCACTTCCTCTTTTTACAAATATCATGGTCTATACTATACTTATCTCAACAAACTTATTCAGAATCTCTTCATAACTATATTTGACATGAACTGACAAGTTTCAAGTTTACTAGAGTTTAATTGACACAACAACATGCTTGAGATACCAACACCAAAATTTCACTTCTCACTCATAATTTAACTTCTCACAAATTCAATGGACACATAACTCATATAAAACATAAATATATATTCCATTAAATTCTCAAGGGGATTTATAAAGAATTTTACATGGGCTCACTACCCAAGTTATTGTGCTCTCCCTAGAAAGCTCTTGGCCACATAGATACTTGGATTTTGTCCCTCAAGTTATTTTACCTCTAATCCCCTAAGATTTTCGTAACGTACTATAGACACACACACACACATATAACTATTGGACACAATATCTTATAATAGAATTAAGATTCTTTTGGACCTTTGTCCCTACTCCTAAAACTACCTAACTCCTTAGGTTGACTCCTGTCATTTTTAAGAATTTCTACCTAGCCAAAACACTATCTCAGCTAACATCCTAATATTTCACATTCTTCTAGTGTCTAGACACTTCTAATGATATTGAATTTCCTATTCTATATTTTTTTTACACAAATCGCACGAGGTAAATTCTTCCCCTTTTGGTGAATTTCATGACCCCCTTGGGCCATGTTATGCAACCATATCAAAAAACAGAAGAAAAGATAAATCAACGACCTGAACATTATCCTATTTGAGGGGGGAACCTACTTTACATCACATAAATGAATAATTCTTGGATGTTACAAATGACAAGACCTCCTTGGTATATATAGAAGTCTAGTGAGCCATAATATAATTAGAGTCTACATAACAATAATAATATATGGTCACACTAATAACAATAGTGTGCTTTTATGGGGCACAAAATTAAAAATATGGGAGCTACATGGGCACGAAAATAACAATAAGGCGACTACACTAACAATAACAATAAGGAGGTTACACTAGTATTATATGGACCTAATATGCTCCTCTCCTTCAAAAAAGGTGTTGTCTTCAATGCTTGATTAGATTTGGATGCTTTCAGTATAAAATTGTCATCCTCTCATGTGGAATCTCCAGTGGGTAAGTTATTCTACTTAATGAGATACTTTGGAATTCATTGATTCTGTAGTTGTCAGGTTCTTGCTTTTGTGACTTCTTCAGGCTCTAATATGAATTTCCTTCTTTTTCAAGTTCTACAATATTGTTTGAACTAGTAGCTTCTCACCGATAACCTTCTTTAAGCATGAAACATGGAAAACTAGGTGTACTTTGGAAGATGTAGGCAACTCCAATTTGTATGTCATTGTACCAATATTTTGCAACACCTTGTAAGGACCATAGTTCTTGGGTGATAATTTTGTATCCTTCTTAGCTTGCTTGAGGGACATTTGTTTGTATGGATGTAGCTGTAAAATTACCAAATTGCATACGTCAAAACTTCTTTTGTTGTGATGTTGTTTTTCTTGTTGTTTCATTTGATTTTCTGCCAAAATGAGGTTATCCTTCAAGAGTTGGAGAACTTTTTGTTGATGCTTGATGTGATCTTTCATTTCTTGAACCTTAGAATTTCCTCTTAAACATTATGTGATGGATGGTGGATGATATCCATAAAGTGCTATAAATGGGCTCACTTTTGTTGCATTATGAAAGGAAGTGTTATACCACCATTTGGGCTAAGGTAACCACTTGACCCATTGTGTTTGTTTATCAAATACAAAGAAACGAAAATATCCTTCCAAAAATTTGTTCATTATCTCAGTTTTCTCATCAGATTGAGGATGATAAGATAAGTTGTGAGCTAATGTAGTACCGAGAGAAGAAAATAATTTCATCCAAAAATTTCTAGTGAAAATGGGATCTTTGTCACATACAATAATTTTTGGGTTTCCATGTAGCTTTTGAATTATTTCCATAAATTAGGTAGCAGTTGTATTGTCCTTAAAATGATGAGATAATGCACATAAATGTCCATATGTAGTAATTCTATCAACTACCATCGTGATGAATCTCTTTCCTTTGGACTTGTGTAAAATGTGATAAAATCCATTGATATCTCCTCCCAATGCTAACCTAGAATGGCTAAAGGTTGTAACAAACCCGAGGTCTTAATTGTCTCAACTTTATTTTTTTGGAAAACAAAAAAATCTTCTAGAAACTTCTGAATATTAGATTTAAGACCATCCCAAAAAATTTCCTCCTTGACCCTGTGATATGTTCTTAAAAATCCTGAGTGCCCTCCTACGGGGGAGGTGTCCAATTCCAAAATAGTTTTTTGTTTTATTTGGTAATTCTTGCATAGATATAGGTGATATTTATATCATAATGAATCATTTTTCGAAATAAATGTATATGATGTACTGGGATATTGTTGAAACTTTGGAATGAGTATCCACACCTCTTCATCATTCTTCCATTCATCCCTTGCTTTAGTTGTCAAATCAGGTTGGATAATAGAAATGGCACCGAGCAATGTTTCCACATCATCATCCTTTCTCGAGAGTGCATCTGCAACAACATTTTGATTCTTTTTTTTTGTAGATGATTTTAAATCCATAACCCAATATATTTCTGGCCCATTTTTGCTAATATTATTAAGATAATATTTGTTCTAAAATGTATTTAAGACTATCATGATTTGTTTTTACCTTGAGTGTCTTCCCATTAGGTAAGGTCGCCATTTCTTTACTTCATGTAGTATTGACAACATTTCCTTCTCATAAATAGGTTTGTATAAAAAAATTCCCTTGATTGGATGAATTTCAAAGTAATGGGTCTTCCTTATTGGATTAAAACAACACCAATTCCATTTTTTGAGGCATCGCATTCTAGAATAAAGGTTTTTGTGAAGTATGTTTGTGACAACCCCACCCAAAGTTCTTGTATAAGATGCATTGTAAATGTATTGTAAATATTTTGATATATTTAAAATAAAAAAGGGGTATGAGTAAAGGGACATGGATTTGAGAGCTAGGGAGGAGGACATTTGCTTGGGGCATTATGGTTTCTTGTGCAAAGAAGAAACATGAAATGAAAGAGAACCATTAAAGGTAAGATGGTTAATAAATTCATGGAAGAGCTCTAAAAATTAAATGAGCTGAAAGAGGAAGTATGCATAACCGTGTTGCCTAAGAAGATGTTGGGAAAAATACTAAGAGGGGGGTGAATCAATATCCTAAAAACTCACAATAATATTGTTCTTTTCTGAAATATATACGCGACTTCACTGAACCCAATTGACGTATGTACGTGGCTGTTATAAAAGAATCTAGTGTATGCTTAATAAACTTTTAAAACAACTAATTATTTATTTGTTAAACTTAAATTATAATGTAAGAGATTTATCACACATTTGATAAGGAGTAAGTAGGTGCAGTAAGAATAGAATAAAATATCACACTTAAGAAACACACATGAACACCAGGATTTAATGCAAAAACCCAATGCAGGTAAAAACCACCCATTATTGTTGTCTCTGACTTATTTTTAATATATAGAATAATATTTTTAAAATGTTGTAATGGTGCATACTCATACCAGTATGTAGGCACCCACCTACAAAAGGCTACAACCTTCACTCATTCTCTAGCTCCTACTGGAAGTGAGCTCCAACCACTTGGCTCTTGTACTGGTGTAAACTTGTATCAGTACACAGACACAAGCCTACAGAAGGCTACAACCTTCACTTGTTCTCCAACTGCTACTAGAAGGGAGCTCCAACCCACTGATCTAATTTACCAACTACCACTAGAAGGAAGCTCCAACTCCCTCAACTTTGGGGACCATGTTTCATAAATTTTCATACTAAATCCACCTACTAAAACACATAATAACTTGTAGGCCACATTTCATATAATTTTCAGACTCCACCCACTACCAAAACTTAATCTCAATATCAATAATAAAACTATAACTCATCACTATAACACAATCATAAATTTTTAACACGACTGAATCAACCAATCATGGAAACCCAATCAACTGAAACTTAATCAAAACTAAACCAATCAACTAGAACAATTAGATCATTGCAACTAGAATATCAAACATCATATTGTGCATTACAAAAATCATACTATGTTACTACAAATCTTGATCAACCATTTGAAAAAATGTATACGCTACTTTACTTAAGGAACCCCATGTGTAGATGCTCTTTTATGTAGAGAAACCTGCGTATAGGTCTCAATACTGAAAACTTGTAATTCTGAACCAGACATAGAGTTGATCAGAGTTATTCTAAAATATTATGTTAGCTTACAGAACCCTCATATAGTTAGCAACATCAATAATCTTTTCAACCAATCAACATGTAACCAAAATCAACTTCATCATTCAATCAGTTTACATCAGACATTATCATTCAACCTAGATCAACATGAGGACATCATTCATAGATAACAAAGATAGATCAACATTGATCAGGTTGATTAGTGATTTATGAATATAAACCCTTTCTTTTTGTATGTGAGTTTGAAGAAATGAACCCACGTGTATACACGAATTCAATGAGACTAACCTGCATACATATCTGCAAATTTTAGGTTTCCTTTATGTATGTGACTTTGAATACATGAATCTGCGTTTATACGCGACTTCACCGAGACCAACCTGCATAAAAATCTACAAATTGTGACATAAAATTGTGCAACTCTTCAGAACTTTAGAAAGACCCAGATCATAATATTCAAAGATAGAAACACGCATCAGTACTTAGATCTAGTCAATCCCTGCATAGATCATACAATGGAAAGTCATTTCCAGTCTCATGATCTTGATCCATCATTATATTCATCGGTGAATAATTATTTGAAATCTATGTGTCAACTTGTAGGTTTTAACCCCGTATAGAAATTAACTGCATACAAATTCTAAGAACAAAAAATAAAAAATGCGAGAGCATAACACATAAAACACATATACATATAGATTTTAGCCTGGATCCCAAAACCGCGACTACCAGCTTGATTTTTCATTATGTTCCTTTCAATGTTACACTACATATATATACATGCTAAAGCATCCAATACCATGGACTAAAAACCATTGCACCCAAAACCATGGACTGAAAAGCTATCGCGTCCAAAACCATGTGCTAAAACCATGCACAAAACCATAGGTAGGTTCATCCTATGTAATATAGGGACCCTATAGAGGGGGGCTAGCTACCCCCCTCAAACCCCATGTGACCCCCTCGTTGTGCAATTAACTCAACGAAGGGGGAGCTCCGTCCCCCATCTAACCCCTATCTAACTACATGGGCTAGTCATGGAAGGAATATAACACAACCCAACATTCTCCCACTTTTTGTTTTCTTTCCACAGGGGGCCACATGAGGGCTTAATCATTTATCGGCCCTTACAATGAAAATATGCTTCAAATTGAAGTATTCATAAAATACCCTTTCACTTGCACCCTTAGCACTTTGATCTTCACCTCCTATATAGTTAGAGCCTTAGCCAATACCATGGGTCAAACCCTTAGTTATGCCTGTAGTATTTTTTGATAGAATCTATTTGCTTACTGGGTCCTGACCCAAGTTTAGAGTTAGTTGTACTAAAAAAATCCCTACACTACTGACCCTTTCGGCATCAATCCATGGAGTGCAAACTGAAGTCTCACCCGAAGCAATATGGGGGAATGTTGAAACTAAGTTTCTGCACCCACAAATCAGTGTGATGCCATTTAGTGCCCTAAATATTCTTTCACGTAGATCGATAAGATTTTATGGTTTATCAATGTAACTTCCTTTAATCAGCCTCTAAACCTCTGCGAAGGTCTATGACTAGATTTCGCGGATCCTGAATAGGTAGATCAACTACTTACATGCATCCAAGGTTATTCTTAACCCAATATTTACTCAGATTTGCTTAAATGTTCGATAACTTTAACATATAATGATATAATCATCGCTTAAATAGTTAACATCAATTGTGGTCATATAACAATATAGATCAAGTAAAGTCGCACATCAATACATCATTATTTCATGCCATAATTATTCATCACAGCATAAAGCACATTCATACATAACAAAAGTAAATAAGTAAAACACATGAATTTGTGTAATAATCTTATTTATTAATATTTAGTTCAGCTTATAGACTCAAGACTTCCTTGTGCACTTAGCTACGGGGGTCTACACACTGAGTTGCAGACTCTACTATAGGCCTCTGCACACACAACCGGAGAGCCTTCCTTCTTACTCTCCTACGCTAACCCTTTAGACTCTTTCCATAAACTACTCCCTTACTTTTCTTAGACATCCCTAAGACACATATATTTATACAATCCCATGGTCCGTGGACCATGGGTAGATCTTCAAAATCCGACTCAACTTACATAAAAGAAGGGTAAAACCCTTTTTGAATCATTTACTATCTACGCACTCTGCAACCACAATTTGCAGAGAATTTACATTTTATATAACAAAACTTGGGCCTTTTGCTCCAAAATTGACCTAGGGGACTTGTTGTGGTAAAACACAACCCCCCCATTTTTATTTTATTTTATGTACTAAAATAATGATGACCCTTGCTATAGATTTTTGGCTAAGAATCTTTTTTGATTTTCATTTAAGATTGTCTTACAATTTTAACATTTTTTTTAATTTTCATCGGATTTATGTTTTGATTATTTCATTGAAAACAACTTTTTATAAGCTTTCCATCGATACTTGTTTCGACTCATTTTGTCAACTGGGTTGTAAATGGCACTCCTTTGAAGTTTGAAAACATGTTTCAGAATCTTGGTAATTTACTCCAAATTATTATTTTAAAACAAATTGCCAAAAACAGATTCTCTAAATTGCAAAGCGGCTATAGTCCAATTATTAGAATTATTAATTCCATGTGAGCCCCACTTCGTATATCTTCATTTGTTCCAAAATTTGCGATTTTAGGAGTGCGATAAAAATTTGCGATGCGATATTGCAATATCGCATATCACATATCGCAATTTTATTAAGTTCCTCAATTTAAAATTTTTTGGATTTATGATTGGAAAAATGCGAGGGGTTAACAATTTTTAATATAAAGTTTTTTATCACCTCTTTATGACTCCCGTACCTCCACCTCACCTCATCCTACCTCACGCTCACCTCATCCTCCACTCATGTTTAATGGATTTTGGATTGATTTCAATGGTTTGTATATAAAAAAATTATTTTAATATTATATTTATATTATAATCATGGTATTTTATTGTAATTTTAATATATATTTAAATTATAATATTAATATAGTATATTACATTTTAATTAATTCTGTAAATAATTAATTTAATTTTGTAATTCACAATTAATTAGCATTAATTAGCATTAATAGTAATATATTAGTTAATTAACAATTTAGTTATAATTAATTATTAATTAATTAAAATCTAATTTAGGATTTGAATTTAATTAACGAATTATGATTTTTTGGCCCAAGCAACAAAATTTCCAGAATTCCGCCAAATTTGACTCATCAACTTTGGAGACTCGTAGATTAAGTTTCACTTGGAAAAATGAGGCCCATGATGGCTCATTGAAAAGATAAAATCATGGAGAGAATTTCTAGGAAGGTTTCATTAATATATTTGATCATTTATTAGGTTTAAAATCCAACAGAAGATCAAAATCCAATTTTTTTAATAAAACTAATTCTCCTGAGTTTTATTTTCAGCATTTTCATTTTCCCAAGCCTCTTCTGAATGCAAATCCATTCTTCAATGATATCCTTGGCCAATTAAATTATCCTAGGAATCAATATAAATCTTATATTTCCCTTTCAATTATTTATTTAATTGAATTTGATTAGATTTGTTTTAATTCCAGATTTGGCATTTTGATTTTATTTTGGCATTTTCGTTTTGTTTTGATTTTCTTTTGCAGGAAAATAATTGAAAAGATGAGGAGAACAAAATATCAATCAATGAGAATGCTCCAGCAATTGAAGAATGGAATTTTGAGCAAATGAAAATTGATTGCGAAAATTTCTTCTTCAACAAACTTTCTTGTTAAGAATTCCTTTGCAAATATTATAAATAACAGATTGCAAAATGTAATAAGGGCTTCTCTCCTCTGCAATTCTAGAATTCTAAAAGCACTTCTATAATAGGGATTTAGAGTTGTAGGTGGGAGGAGAGGAATCTCAGATTTGGAGATTATTGAGGTTTTTCTATTACATTCTGAGTTATGTATAATAAACAGAGTTTGCACTATTATAGCTCTGGTTTTGAAAGCAGAAGCTCATGCACTGTAAAAGACTTTTGGAGACCAAAGCTAGAGAATGGATCCAATAAAATTGGTATTTCAAATACTATTATTTTAAATACTTGTTCCATTTAATTATGATAGGAATGTGTCAATTTATTTCCATGTTTGTGCACTTTTGTTGATATGGGTAATTTGTCTCAATTTTAGGTTATTATGTATCTCTATTCTTATGGATTAAATTTTGATTTCTGAGTAACTATTTACTCATAAATCTGTCTTATAAAACTAATTTATTGAATAGTGATATGTTGTGAACTTTTTCCACATATTATTATTTAATTATTCAAGTTATTGATTAAATGATCAATATCATTTTGCGAACTTCTTCGTGAGTGTTGTTGATTGATTATTTCAGTTAAGAGGTCTCAATAGGATGTGTTTGGTATTAATAATGTCAGTTAATTGAACTACTTCATTAGCTTGATAATCATTATAAGTCATACATATTTAAATCTCGGTACTTTAAATATCTTGCTCTTAATTGGGTTAGATATATATCTGCCTAATTGAGATAGGATTAGGATTTAGTTTCTTTTCCTTGCATTATAGAATATGTTTGCATTCAGATTAATTCCTACATTCTTTTAAGTCCTCTTCCCAAAGAGGCAAACTTTAGTAGTGGCTTGGCTGAGCCCCAAATTAGCTTAACGATCAATTTCTTGCCTGATGAGCAAGAGGGTTGATCTGATGTCTCTTCTCCATTGGTGAATGAAAGTCAAACTTTAATGCCATTGGAGATTCAGAGAAGGTAACTGGACCTAGTTGAACCAGTAAGAACCACCATTCCAAATGAAAAAAGGAGATTCTTTAAGGTCAAGACCGGGTGGTTGTCCCCCTTGTCGTTGCAATGCATTTTGAGGCTACAACATTTTGGCACTAGTAGGAGGGCCTAAAACTTGTTTTCTATTAGAGTATTTTTAATTTAAACATTTTATTTATCACAATGACTCCTATTAAAATTCCAATTTGGAGTTGTATCAATGGACGTGCATCTTCTAATAGTCCACCAAAGTGGTAAGACTCTTGTCTTAGGTAAAGTTTAATGGTAAGAGAAATTCTTCTGATTTTAATCATACCTTTAAATTTATTCAAAAAATTTCGAACTATGATTTTCAAGGAATTGATGAAGGAATTTATTCAGAATTTTTACTCTCACATTCGTGGCGAAAGCTAGAAACTAGTGTCGAACTCTTCCAATTGCCTCAATTCACAGCTGAGATCAATTTCTTTAAAAAAAATCATTTGTAAATTTGACAGCTATGATTATGAACAGGTATGTGATGAAATTGAAATCTACGAAGGTTTGAAAATGAATCTGTCATTGACTTTAATATTCAATTTCGTTTGAATTGTTTAAAATTCAAAGTCGAAGATAAACCTCCAGAAGAAGAATCATTAGATTGGTTTGAACATATTTGTTCTCTTCCTCCCATTCATAATCCATATGAAATTAGTTCAAGTTTTGTTCCATCCCCTTCCAACATAAACGAGAATTCAATATGGATGTGCAAATAAATTATGATGAAGTGGTCTCACAAAGCTTGGAAAATATTTCTATCCAAATTCACAAACACAACAACAACAATTTCGAAGAAAGAGCTGCCTTGAAATTTGAAAATTACTCTACATTAAATTCAAAAAATCATATCGCAAATCTACAAGTACAAGAAACAATCAAATTAACCAATAACACACAAACTTCTGTACAAATTTCTGAATTCTTTCATTTTGAGAAAATGCTAAAATGAGAGCAGCAAAGTAACCTTCTTCAAGAAAGAATGAGTACACAAAGGAATGATCTAGAATCTGAAATTTATAATGAATAGAATGCACAAGTGTTCTTAAACAAAGAAATTTTTAAGTTCATTATTTCTTATTATCATTTTTCCCTTTATCCTGATATTTTTACTAATGGTAATTTCTCCCCTCTTGGTATTAATGATATTTCAGAAAATATAGAGGCTGATCTAAACAAAATTCCAATTAGTTTTTATCAAGATAAAGAAACAATAATTGATCATTCTTTTAGCATTAATAAACATGTACTTTATTTTCCTTCTTGTTTTGATACATTGGATGAAATCGAAAGGAAGATGTTGATTTGTATTCTTCTCAAGTCAAACCTCATGAGAAAATTCAAAACACATATGAGGATGAAGAACGCTTTAATTCAGAAAGTATTCCAACTAATCCTCATTCTCAAACAACAAATTATCTTCATGATTTTGACATCCAAAAGATCATTCCAGTTTATGCTTCATATCATGATCAAACACTCATTCATGTTCATGGTCATAATTCTCTTTCTAGTTCACAAGTTGGAATTGGCAATCATTCAAATTCCATTATTCTGACCAAATCTTGTGAAAAATAAATTATTTCAAAACAATCTCAATTATGTTGCAACATTAGTTGTACCAATAGTGATTTTATTTTATTTTTGTTTCCTCACTTATTTTGTTTAAAATCAGATTTAGCTTTTGATTTTATTTTTCAAAATTTTTATATTTTATGCTGGCATATTGAACATTACACTATCAAACACTCAATTCATGCATTTATCTATTGGGAAATTGAAGTTTCATATTATAATCATGGACATCAAAAGCTATCAATATTTCAATTTCAATTGATGTTAATTTTTTATCAAAAGTTTCTATCTTCTCAAAAGCAGTATCAACAAGAGAGTGTATTTTTTTTTCTCGGTAAAACTAGCTATTCTATTATATTGTATTTACAGGAAAATATTACAAGCAGTAAAACAGTACTTCCATGGCCACCAGTGGCACTTTGGGTATCCTGGTATTGACACAAAAAGCTCCCTCGCAGGGGCAGCACCGACAAAACTACCTAAATTCCCCCAGAAACTAACTAAGGCCGAGGCCAATTCTACTTGACTTTCAACATAGCATGACGGCCCACGCAGGGGCTCCCTTCAAAACCCGACTGTAAGTCGCCATAAACTGGACAAACTGATTGACAGAGACATGACAAAATGAAAAATTGCAAGTGAACAAACATAGTGATCTTTATCATGGACCCAAGCAGAGAGAGAAAGGTGAGAGCTGGTACTCGCGTCAGAGGTTAAAACGTCACTGAGACCTTTGTCGCCAAGACCTTCGCCGCCGAGACCTTTGTCGCCAAGAGCATCGCTGCCGAGACCTTCGTCACTAGGACCTTTTTCCTCCACAATGGTGCACCATCCCAGGCCCTCAGGGATTCCTTCCCACATGGCAGCCCACCTATCCCTTGCTGTGTCTTGAGGTCCCTGCTCCTGGGGATGCGAGGGGGCATGCATAATCTCCTTCCCTGAGGTGGCCACCTTAATTGGTGGTTGCAGAGCTGGGCTTTCCTTTCCAATGCCCTCTATGCGTGGATCCCCCATTCCTGGAGGCACCCCACTGTCATTTCCCTCAGGAGCTGAAGTGAAGAGAACTAAAATATGAGCATTGATACCTTCATTGCTCTTGGAGCTGCCCAGGGTGAACACCACTGAGCCAAATGCTGGAAGAGCTGGCTCTCCGTCGCTTGAGCTACCCACCTCCATGAATTGCCTAGTTTGGAGAGGTCGAGCCCTTGCCCGCCTGTAGCAATAACAGCAGTAGCAGTGGTGATGCTCATTCGCTGCCTGAGGGCGAGAGGATGAGCCTCGCCCAGAGCCCCTTCTGCAAGGTTGGCGCTCCCGTAATCTCGCCATGGACCCGCTTTTGTTTCCCCTGAGAGCCTGCGTTGAATTTTGAGACCAGCAACCTGACGGAATTCGCCACCCCTTTCTCCCAATCGCAGCAATCTCTGAGAAACTGTAGCCTGAGGGAAGAAAGTCCTTCTTCGAAACCAAATTGCCCTTGTTGCCCCTGGTTTGCTGCTTACACCTAAGACCAGAACCAGAATTGGGGCCTCGGAGAGCCAAGAAGGCGGGTCGAAGTGGCAGTATAACTGCCCTCCTCTGCGTCTGCACCTTCGTGGAATTCCCCCTCGGTGGGCGCGAACCATAACTGCAATCTGCAACGCCATCGATTCACAGTGCTCAACATTGAATGCCCAGGGCTCAAACTGCGGAGGATTAGCCCTTTGACGGCGAACTACATCAACCTTAAATGCGAGCACGGGGCAGCACATGCAGGACATGTGGCCCGTTCCTATGTGGCACGCCAACACCCGCATCCAGGGAACAAGAGAGTGTATTTTTACAATCTGACTAGCAATCTAATTCAATTAATAGTCTTCCATTGTATCTAACAAATTTCCATGCATTTGTCATTAACTCATTTGAAAAATATTTGGAAAGTTTTCCTTCATAGAAAATTGTTAATAATTTAACACTCGCACACAACACTAACATTTTTTTCAGGCCTATGAATCTAAAAGCTCATATCCACAATCTGGCCTATTATCTTCTCTATTTAATCTCTTCCAATCATTAATGGAAATCCATTCAAATTTCTATGCTCCAATTGAAATCCAGTTGGAAAGGGCATTTCAAAATAAGGAAATTTTAAATAAGTTGCTAACAATAATTGTACATTCTTCTTTCATATTTACTTTCTTACTTTAATTAGATTTGTATTTCTATTACTAATGTTTGAACTATACATATATGCAGGAATTAAAATGAGAGAGTGGTTACATTGGAAATATGACTATACCTAGTCATTTTCATGTATACCATTAGGATAGGAGTAGAATTAATGTAGTTAGTTTGCTTATATAGTTAATTTATTTTTAAAAATTATGCAGATAAAAATAAAGCAAGCAATCAACTCTTCTCATATCATATACCTGTCCAGAGAAATATTTTCCTCTCATCAGAAATTTTTTTGTTTTTTCTTCCCATCTTTAAATCAATTTTTTTTTGTAGCAATACCTCTACCCATGACTACATCTCTGCCTATTTTGAATAATGTCTTGACTAAACTTAATTGAGTATGCACTTGGCACACATCACCTCAAAGCCACTTTTCTCTATTTCAACATTTATTTCTAAGATTTTCTTCTTATATTATTATGTTGAAAATTTCAATGATGAAAAATCTTCCTGATGTCATTGTCACCTAAAATATATGTCCTTCTAAGCTCGCAAGCTTAATGCTGATTTGATTATTATTAATCAATTTTACTTTTTGTTGTAAACACATGAATTTCATGTTATCTTCCTCGGAATTTGTTAAAATGACCTTAAGGATGTCCATTTTGTTGTGTGCACACATTTGAATCTGTGTTGATATTCTTTTATAATCAGTGCCTTTATTCTATTATGATCTTTAGTTTATTATTTGATGTTGTAATATGCACCATATTTATTTACTGAAGACATTATTGAACAACCACCTTAACAATACATACTTCAGCTAAGTTAATTCAGAACGAGAAAAGGTAATAATTATTGTTGCATTTCAAAGGGGAGCATATTTTCATTTACGTTTCTGGTGAATTCTATGAATTTCAGATTTCCAGAAAATGAATAACTGATTTTCCCTAAGTTAGTTGCACACTAATTTAGAATAAATAATGAGATGATTTTGACCTAAATCAGAATTTTGAGAAATCCATGGAAGAAATTGAAGATTCATGAGATAAAATTTACAGACAATTTTCTTCCAGGTACGCATTCATCAGTTCATTTTCATATATTGTTGGTTTTTCCTTTTCCCTAGTTTATTTGTTATTCTTGTTCTGTTTCATTTGTAGGTTTTCATTCATTTCTAAAACTTGAAGTAAGTAGCAAACCCATTTCAAATCCACAAAAGGTTCAGGGAAATTCTATTTGTTGTTCATTAAGAATTTGAGCATTCTTTAATTTTTCTTTCATTCATTACAAAACCCAATAAGACTTTAAAACATTAATGCAAAATTCATATCAAAATATTTGAACTTGACTTTCATATCACTGATACTGCGATGAATATACATTTGCGATATTCCCTTCCTGCTCATCTTCATCAATTCTTTCCTTTCAATATTACATCATCCATATCACAACTATTTGTATCAAAATATTCCATCAGAAGCGACTCTTAGCATTTACTGATAAAAAATTGCTCATACAAAACCTTTGATGTTCTTTACACTCATTCTCTCGCAAAATTCCACATTTATCATATCGTATATTGCATTTCACATTTCGCATATCCGATAGTTGACTTTGCCAATATTGCTATGTTCACACAATTCCAATCCTGATATAAAATTTAAATCAAGTTCATTAAAAATATCATTTCCATTCAATCACAATAATGGTAGGGGCATAGGTTTAAAAGTCCTGATGTTTCGGATCCAATATGATATTAAATTCACATAATAAATTTATCAGGTATGTTCTTCATCACATATAGGCATATCAACAATATTACATCATGTACTTAAATTTACAGATTGCTAATTTCTTTTGATATCCAAAGCGAGTCCCACCAATTTTCCACGTCATCCATCGCATCCCCGCAGTCGCAGAATAATATCGGCATTTCAACATTATTGTTTCCCAATGTCCCAATATGTCGATATCGCAATTGCTTCATCGTAATTTTTATTAAATATGCTCATATGACAATTCTGGATGTGTGATATGAGTATTCCCCAATCCCTAATATAACGATTCTTCGATATTGCCATCGCCCCATTGCATCACATATTTTCACATAGCATATGTCCATATCACAAATTTGTCACCACAGCAAATATATCACATCGCAAAACTCAAAAGAAACCTTATCTTAAGATTTTCCGATGTGATAGACTCTAATACATGCTCCGTTTCCATTAACATTCAATCTTTATATCCCATATCAACAAAGGTAAAAATCGTGGATTGAAATTTAAGTATGGCAAAGAAACTTGCAATGTGAAACATCCATTGAGGCATTGCATTGTATAGAGTATTTTAAGGCAATATTGGTTAATCATTATGGTATTAAAGCAATTGATAGTAACTTTACAACAAGGTTAGGTCATTTTGATTTCTCTTATATTTCAGTTTTAGACATACCACTCCATATTTAATATGAAATTTAAGACTTTCCCATCTATACATATACATTTCATTATCTTGGATTTGGTATTAATTCTGGATAATTTATGGAAATGAAGTTGATATGAAACTTATAATATTATGAGGACATTCATCGTTGCACTTCATTAAGAAGCATAATTTCATTCTCATTTCTGATGGATTTGTTTTACTTTCAATTCCTTGAACACAAAGTATTATCTCCTTATATTTTACTGCTTTCTTTGGTTTAAATAAAACAAATAATGATTTTGGGTTCTAAGATCATGGTTAGTTCAACTTCTTCATTCTTTTGATTTTAATTAAAAGAAGAAGTTAGCTAGCATTGGAGAAGATGATACCTCACAGGTAAGATTAAATGCAATTCTCTAATTGTAATTTTCATATACCCACTCTAATTTATTTTTATTACTTTACTTTAGTTTCATTTTTGTTTTTAAATTCTGTTAATATATAATAATAAAAATTGCAGCTCTTCATAAAAGCTTTCAATCCTCCACCATATGAGATTTTGAGTCCCTATATTCTTTTCCTAGTTTGCTTTCAAGAAGCAGCGATAGTCTTCGTCAAAACAGCTACACTAGGAAGTTTCTGAACCTTTAGTTTGTTTCTTTAAGAATTCATTTTATTAAAAAATGATTAAGATGATCCTTTGAAACAAGAAGATTGACACCAGACATAATGTTTTTCATTGTGGCTGAATTTTATCATCACTGTTATCTGAAGCCTAAAACACTTATAACCCTGCAAAGTAAAATCTATCTAAATATCGACATAAGAAGGAATGGTTACATGATTATTTTCTTTTACTTAATTTTGTTGAGACATTGGTATAAACATTCTTGTTCGAGTTTATCTTTTAAAAACTTGGATTTTCCTTTCTGCTCTTACCTTCTTTTTTTTTTTTTTATTTTAACAATTCAGATTAGGAATTCTTTTCCTTTTATTTTTCAGTTTTGATTTTGGTGACTCTGCCATAATTAATACGAAAGGCCTTTGTGTTACCTAAAAATGGTCGGCATACAAAGAAAAAGAATGTTAATAGTCTACTATTGGCTTTTTCTTAAATTTCTTAATAAAGTTTGTTTTTCTTTATAAAGGTAGACATACTTAGGGAAGAGATTAGAAAACAAGAGAAGTTGACAAAGTATCATAACATCTGAGAAATTTCCTTTTTCATCAAAATTGTAAGTATTTTGAGATTTCAATATTTTATTAAGATCTTTCAAAATTATATCATCAGTCAAGAAAAATTATTTTTAACCAAGTAAAGACACTTTACAGCGAAGCACCCTTAACTCTGAAATTGTCATTCTTAATTCTTAAGGAGTCAATAATTCTCCTTGTCCAAAAGTCTTGTTTTTCTAGAGTGTATTCCAAAAATATATTTGAACTTAAAAGATAAGAGGTCTCATCATGAACCTGCTTACCATGACCTTAGGGGAAAAATAAGCTGACATTACCAACACTGTGAAACAAAACACGGTGATGGCTTATGATTGCAAACAATTATAAGACAAGGGGTCTCATCACGAGCTAGCTTGTTCAATCCAATTATAACCAGTGAATGGTATTGTCAACTATTTGGGTACCAAACTAGGACAATGGATTTTAAGAACTAAAAAATAAAAACAAATACAAAGAAAATAAACATATATAAATGGATTTATCTCTAGGTTAATAATTCTTAAATAGATGGGATTCTGAATCATTGATAATTAAAATCTAACCCTGTCGAGACTATAAATGTTTGCTGGCAGCAGTGACTCTACCTGTGACAAATGAGTATATTTTAAAAGCTAAGCTGTAAAGTGACCCCTAATTCCTCTCTACAACTAATTAAAGACTGATACAGAATTATGAGATATTTTGATTTATGAGGAATTTTAAGAAAAAATACAGTCAGATGATTCTTGTTTTTATTCACACTAATGAACCTAGTCAAACATTTCAAAAATAATTCTCTTCTTTAATTATTTTTACCTTAATTTTAGGAAAATCTCATTTATATAAAACATAGATAATTGGTTCTTCTCTCGTGCATCGCCATTGTTGTGGTAAAACACAACCCCTCCATTTTTATTTTATTTTATCTACTCAAAAAATGGGCACCCTTGCTATAAATTTTTGGCTAAGAACCTTTTTTTATTTTCATGTAAGTTCGTCTTACAATTTTATCATTTTTTTTCATCGGATTTATATTTTGATTATTTCATTGAATCTGATGTTTTACAAGCTTTCCATTGACACTTGTTTCAACTAATTTCGTCAACCGAGTTGTAAATGGCACTCCTTTGAAGTTTGATTGTTTTCTCCCCTGGACTAAAAATGTAAAATAGCTGTAAAATATTTCAATTTCTGTAACTAATTAAGTTCAATAGTAATTTATTGTAAATATTTACATTTAGTTAACTTTTATTAATGTTGTGAAACCAGCTCACAAAAATATAGAAAATAGAGATCAATGCCTTAGAATTCAGCCTCTTCGAGGGGGCAACCTCCTTTACATTCACAAATGAACAATTCTTGGATGTTAGAAATGACAAGACCTCCTTTCTATATATAGGAGTCCACATAACAATAATAATGTAACGGAAAAATAATAACAACAGTGGGCTTCTATGGGGCACAATAGTAACAATATGGGCACTATATGGGTACATCAATATAATAATGGGGTTGTACTAATAACAATAAGGGGTTACACTAGTAGTATAGGGGCCTAACATGCCCCTATCCTTTAAAAAGTGTTGTCCTCAATGCTTGAGTAGTTCTTGATGCTTCTGTATAAAATTATTGTCCTCCCATGTGGAATCTTCAGTGGGTAATTTCTTCCACTTGATGAGATATTCTGAAATTGATCGATTTCGTAGTTGTCGGGTTCTTGTTTCTGTTACTGCTCCAATTTGCAATATGATTTTTCCTTCCTCTTCAATTTTGGCAATATTGTTTGAATAGGGATCTTCTACAACTTTTGAATGAGTGGCCATACTTCTTCATCCTTCTTTCATTCATCCCTTGCTTCATTTATCTAATCTGGATGGATAATAGAAATAGAACAAAACAATGCTTCCACATCCTCATCCTTTCTTGAGAGTGCATCTACAACAAAATTTTGCTTCCCTTTTCTATAAATGATGTCAAAGTCATAACCCAACATATTTGTGGCCCATTTTTTTGTTCTTATAAAAATAATAGTTGTTCTAAAAAGTATTTAAGACTATCATGATGCATTTTTACCTTGAATTGTCTTCCCATTCGGTAAGGTCACCATTTCTTGAGTGCATATAGTATTGCCAACATTTCCTTCTCATAAATAGCTTGCTTGAGATGTAGCAGCAAAATACCCAATCACCTACCTCAAAACATTTTTCACTACAATGTTGATCTACCTGTTGTTTCATTCGATTTTGCACCAAAGTGGCGTTATCCTTTAAAAGTTGGAGAACTTGTTGTTGATGCTCGATGTGATCTTTCACTACTTGGACCTTTTTCTTCTTGATATGTGCTTCTATCGTTAGAGTTTGAGGAATGGTAATTTCTTCGAATCCTTTACAAGATATGGTTGGATTCATTTCGTGATGTTCGATGTGATCTTTCACTTCTTGAACATTTTTCTTCTTGATATGCCCTTCTATCTTGATAGTTTGAGGAGTGGTAATTCCGACCAATGAATTACAGGGTATGGTTGGATTCGTTTCTTATTTCTTGATGTGATCTTTTACTTCTTGCACCTCTTTCTTCTTGATATGTCCTTCTATCTTGAGAGTTTCAGGAGTAGTAATTCTTGCCAATGCTTTACAATATATAGTTTGATTCATTTCTTCTTTCTTTGGGGTTGGGTCCTGGCGTATATCCTCTTCTTTTGATGTTTCTTAATCCTTTTCTTCCTCCTCTTCATACTCTATGTAAAATAATTTCTTCTCAGCACACTTTTGACCTTTAGTGCATTTTCTATCACAATTTTAACAAAACCCTTTTTCTCTTTTTTCTTCCAATCGTTGTGGTGTAACCCTTGTAGGTTGTGGAAGGCTAGGAGAAACAACACTTCCATTATTATAGTTGTGACGGGTAGACTTCCTTGTTGCCATAATTTTACTTTCCACTATGTAACAAAGTTCTTTTACTCTTTCCAATTGTTGTGGTGTTGCTCTAAAGAAGGTGTTTCTCTTTGTGTCATCATAATGTGCTATCATTTCCTCTATGAAAATTAACCACGAATAAGTTGTTTACGAGAACAAAACCCTTTATACCATAAAAATTGATCCAATTCTAAATATGAAGATGCAATACATACCTTTTGTAACAGCGGTACACCATGTAGATCAAAATATTGCTCCATCTAAATTATCCAATTTACCGGATCCTTGCCATCAAACTTCCTCATCTTGTTTTATCTTGATTTTAGGAGCTCGATCTTGAAACAAATGTAACTCTGTACTTTCGAATCTTTAAGTTCTAAAATTGTGTCCTACAGTAGCCCTCTACGTCCTCTTTCCAATGCCACCAGTCTGATCCAAATTGGATTCTCCAGGGAAGAGTTATGTGAAATCTCCCATAGTGACCTGATTATAGATTGGTTCAGTAGAGCGAACTTGTATGACATGCCACGAGTCACTATTTCGACCTTTGGCTCTAGAAATTATATACAAGAAACTATAGTCCGTCTTCTTTCTGTACATTCTAATGAAATTTCAATCTAATGTTTAGAGAGAAATTTATGACAATTTTCCCCAGGTCACCTGTTTGGAATGTAATTCAAGAGTCTGAAAAAGACCAACTTCCTGAGATCATATCTCCACAAATATAGTGAAAAAAGCTCTGAAATTTGGACCCAAGGTTCAGTGCGATTTCGTCTCAAATGGGTTTTTTTTTAGCTTCAGAAATGTCGCAAAAAAAAAAAAAAATTATAATGAAAATTCCACATGACCTATTTGAAGCAACAAAACCCTAGAATCCAAAGCTCTGATACCAAATGTTATGAAACCAACTCGCAAAAAGATAGAAAAGAGAGATCAATGCCTTAGAATTCAGCCTCTTTGAGAGGGCAACCTCCTTTACATTCACAAATGAAAAATTCTTGGATAATACAAATGAAAATACCTCCTTTCTATATATAGGAGTCTAAGGGGTCATAATATAATCAGAGCCGACATAACAATAATAATGTAAGAGCACAATAATAACAATAGTGGGCTTCTATGGGGCACAATAGTAACAATATGGGCACTACATGGTACATCAATATAATAAGGGGGTTGTATTAATAACAATAAGGGGTTACACTAGTAATATAGGGGCCTAACAATTCATTTCTTATTTTTTACTAACGGTCCTACAAAATGACCCAGCTAAATCATACAACAGATAAAAATGTGTTTTGGAATCCTGGTAATTTACTCCAAAATATTATTTTAAAACAAATTGCCAAAAAGAGATTCTCAAAATTGCAAAGTGGCTATAGTCCAATTTGTAGGAAAAATTGGACTACAAAAAATGCAAGGGGTTAACAATTTTTAATATAAAGTTTTTTTATCACCTCCTTATGACTCTCTTACCTCCACCTCACATCATCCTAGCTCACGGTCACCTCATCCTCCACTCATGTTTAATGGATTTTGGATTGCTTTCAATGGTTTGCTATAATAAAAATTTTTTTTAATATTATATTATATTATTAATATTAATATTTATAATATAATATTTCTATAAATTTTAATATAATTTAAATTATAATACTAATATAAAATTATTACATTTAATTAATTTATGTGAAATCATTTTCATCTTAATTAATTTCTATAAATAATTAGTTAATTTGTAATCAAAATTAATTAACATTATTAAAATTAATTGTATATATTAGTTAATTAATAATTAAGTTATAATTAATTATTAATTAATTAAAATCTAATTTAGGATTCGAAATCAATCAACAAATTATGATTTTTTTGGCCCAAGCAATGGAATTTCCATAATTCTGCCAAATTTGACTCATCAACTTTGGAGACTCGTAGATTAAGTTTTACTTGACCAAATGAGGCCCAGGATGACTCATTGGAAAGATAAAATCATGGAGAAAATTTTTGAGGAGGTTTTATTAACAAATTTGATCATTTGTTGGGTCTAAAATCTAGCAGATGATCAAGCTCTGATTTTTTAATAAAACTAATTTTCCTGAGTTTTATTTTCTGCATTTTCATTTTCCCAAGCCTCTTCTGAATGCAAATTCATTTGTCAATGATATACTTCGCCAATTAAATCATCTTAGGAATCAATATAAAACTTATATTTCCTTTTCAATTATTTATTTAATTGAATTTGATTAGATTTGTTTTAATTCTAGATTTTGGCATTTTCATTTTATTTTGGCATTTTAATTTTGTTTTGATTTGTTTTTGCAAGAAAATAGTTGAAAAGATGAGGAGAACACAATCTCAATTGATGAGAATGCTCCAGCAATTGAAGAATGGAATTTAGAGCAAACAAAAATTGATTGAGAAAATCTCTTCTTCAACAAACTTTCTTATTAAGAATTCCTTTGCAAATATTATAAATAGCAGATTGAAAAATGTAATAAGGGTTTCTCTCCTCTGTAATTTTGGAGTTCTAAAAGCACTTTTGTAATAGGGATTTAGAGTTTTAGGTCGGAGGAGTGGAATCTCAGATCTGGAGATTATTGAGGTTTTTATTTTACATTCTGAGTTATGTATAATGAACAGAGCTTGCGCTATTGTAGCTCTGGTTTTGAAAGCAGAAGCTTCGGCACTATAAAGCACTGTTGGAGATCGGAGCTAAAGAATGGATTCAATAAAATTGGTATTTTGGATACTATTACTTTAAATACTTGTTTCATTTTATGATGACATGAATGTGTCAATTTACTTCCATGTTTGTGCATTTTTGTTGATATGGGTAATTTGTCTCAATTTTATGATATTATGTATCTCTACTCTTATGGATTAAATTTTGATTTCTGAGTAACTATTTACTTATAAATCTATCTTATCAAACTAATTTTTTGAATAGTGATATGTTGTGAATTTATTCCGCATATTATTATTTAATTATTCAAGTTACTGATTAAATGATCAATATCATTTTGTGAAATTATTCCTTAGTGTTGTTGATTGATTATTTCAGTTAAGAGGTCTCAACAGGATGTGTTTGGTATTCATGATGTCAGTTAATTGAACTACTTCATTAGCTTGATATTCATTATAATCTAGACATATTTAAATCCTGATACTTTAAATATCCTTCTCGTAATTGGGTTAGATCTATATCTCCCTAATTGAGATATGATTATGATTTAGTTTCTTTTCATTGCATTATAGAATAAGTTAGCATTTAGACTAATTTTTACATCCTTTTAAGTCCTTGTCCCAAAGAGGAAAACTTTAGTAGTGGCTTAGCTGAGCCCCAAATCAGCTTAAGGACCAATTTCTTGCCCAATCAACAAGAGGGTTGATCTGATGTCTCTTCTCCATTGGTGAATGAAAGTCATATCTTAAATCCATTGGAGAATGAGAGAAGGTAACTGGACCTAGTTGAACCAGTCAAAACCACCATTCCAAATGGAAAAGGAGCTGCTTTAAGGTCTGGATTGGGTGGCCATCCCCCATGTTGTGTTAGCGAATTTCTAGACTTCAACAAGAACCCATCACAATAGGAACCCAACACAAATATCATGACTCACCCTTGAGTCACTCGACTGGTGCGAAGACATTACTACGAAGATCCCCCAACTCCACTTGTGCAACCGCTACTTCAGCCACTCTTTGTGTGGATTACTGCTTGATCTGTTCCACCCGCTGCTCTGTGGCTAGTCCTACACTATCCTGCTTGATCTTCTACTACGTACTCTACAAGTTCAATACTTTTTACTGAATATTGACGGAGACGATGTACAACTCATCCAACAAAGGCCCCAATCTGGCCTTAACGATAACCTCATTCTTTTGCAATGCTGACACTTGTGTAAGCAACTCCTTAGCCTCTTGCAGCTTGGTGACACATTGAGTTGTAGAAACGGTGCACGTCGTTGCCTTTACTCCATGATATTGTTGCTGAAGCTCGCAGACTTATGTGTTCAAGATCTGCACGGTGGGATCCTCCTGCAGGGTTGTGACTACCTCCATAGCCTGCTCAAATAGCATGGTACCACCACTACAACATCCACCATAACAACTCTATCATTAACAGTGGCTTCGCGTTGTTCCCTTACCTCTGGCGGGATGGAAGGCTATGACTTGAGCTCCAGTTCTTTGATTTTCATGTTCAGTTCAAACTGAAATCTAGCCTCTTCTACCTTGGCATCACGCACGCCTGTACCAAGTTTTGTGATCTTTTCCTCCAATGGTGCTTCCTCTGGGATATGCAATTCTGGCACCATTTTGCACGCTTCTTCCACCACGGTCACTAGTTGGGTGCCTTGCGCCTGAATTTTCTCCTTTACCTACAATGCCTCTGTCTTTTCAATGAACATCTATTCATTGTTCACCCAATACTCACCGATTATGCTTAGTGTGCGCTTCTCCCGAGCTCCGAACTCTATTGTCACACCTGCCTGTAGCATGTGAAGATACTCATTGGGGAGTGCTGCCATGTTGAGACTGATGTTTTTCAAATAACTTAATGAAATTATCATTAGTTGTCTCTGTGCTCAAGGATCCATCTGGTAGTGCGACTACCTAGAGATCAAGTGACCTAACCATCTCCACTGGTTGACTAGTTCCCAATGCCAAACTTGTTTATAGAGCGCTTACCTGCCCTGCTCTCAGCTGGATCCTACTGGCTTGGATCGGCAGCACACATAGATCCTTTTGACTGGTACTTAGCACATACTGTTGTTGCTGTTTGACTGCTGCAACAATTCCACTATGGTATCGTGTACCTTGTCTCCAATATCATCAAGCTTGCCTTCTCTTAGAGTGGCTAGATCCAATGACGGCTTCATCATTTTTTACTTCTTCCACAACCCTTCCTTATGTTGATCCTTGTATCTCTTTATTCAAAAGGGAGTGCTTTGTTCCTCCTGAACACCACCACCCTGCTCTGACTACTCCTCCTCCTCTATTTGGGGCGAAGGAGACTTACCACTGTGCTCGGAGTCGCGCTCTTCTTATTCAGCTTGCTACTTCACGGTGTGCTCCTTTTCCACCCGATCCCTCTCCTCAGCCTCTTTTCTGTGCTTCTCGGCGAACTGTTGGACCTTCTTCTTGGATGCTTCCTTCTTTTTCTTCTCCACAAAATTTCTTATGCCTGTAGCCAGATCAGATGGAGAATGCTAATTTGTCGGCCAATGCTTGATAGTTTCTTAAATGATTTTATCTGTAGCCAATAAGGGAGATCAAACCATTTCTATTGTGGATCCTTCCGTGCCCTACTATATACAAGGTGGAAATTAAATTTAAACTTCATGTAATTGAAGGGCTGGTCGAACATAGTTGGTGACAACCTTCGCTTCTAGTTCATGGCCATTCGCAAGCTCACCTCCATTCGCACCTAGAAGACTTTGGTCTCTATGACGTGCGCGACATCCTTTGTTTTTGAGAGGGGTGCAAACTGTGCAGCTTCCATCAATCCATTTTCCACAGGAGGAAACTAACTGTCCTTCGGCAGATCCCAAGCCACTAATATGATGGAGAGTAACAACCACATGTAGTGGAATGTTTTACTCTTATCCCATGCTTCTTGGTAGTTCACAAGGAACTCGCTACAAAGGAAGCGCGACCAATTGAACTGCATGCCCTCCACGCACTATGTAGCTAGT
Organism: Pinus taeda; assembly: GCA_000404065.3. Classification (NCBI taxonomy): domain Eukaryota; kingdom Viridiplantae; phylum Streptophyta; class Pinopsida; order Pinales; family Pinaceae; genus Pinus; species Pinus taeda. The sequence goes on along the minus strand of APFE031081700.1, from coordinate 6,035 downwards.
GAAATAACTAACGCTAGAACCTTGTCTGCACGGAATTTTCTCATGACTTTTCCAGCAAGGATCTGCATAGGAATTTTTACCACGGGTCGGTGATTGAGGTAATAGAGTACATGCGTGGCTTCTTCATGAGCTTGAATTTTTCCTTCATTTTCAACAACGTAAACTTTGAAACGGGAACTGATACTATTACCCGTTTTGTAGAGATAGCAAAAAAGTGACCCAATTTTTAAAAGGGGTGATGCAGAACACACATGTTCTTTTTAGAGCATAGTTTTTGGCACTATAAATTTTTTTGTGTACATTGCATTTTAGAATGGTAGTGATTTTGATGTTGATTTAAAAAAGTGGTAATTCTACACCATGCCCTTTTTTTAAAATGCATTTTTTTTTACTTTTAATTTTATAATGTATGAAATATAAATAATTATTTTCTAAATTTAATAACTTTGGAGATGGTCATCTTCTTCATCTTTTCATATTTTTATTTTTATTTTCATTTTTTTTGTAGTGAGGTTTTTATTGTTTTGCATATTTAAAGAAAAAGGTCGATATTTTGCATTTTTGATATTCTACATATTTATACATCGTTAATTAAATTTCCAATCCACATGAAATAATTGTCTCTAAAAAACATATATAAAAAAGACAAAAAAAAATGTTAAAAAAAATTATCTCATAAACTATAAAACAATCTGGAAAAAAAAATT